>VDFB02305356.1:0-27644 GCA_007258455.2 Sequoia sempervirens | reverse complement strand
ATGCTCATTATGAAAACTTTTCTTGACACCAGTTCCATAAGCCCTCATTAATTTATACGCATTTGACCATCAGAAAAATCAACTTCTTGGCAATTGTTATTTGTGACAAAATACAATGGTCACTAATGGGGAGAAGACATTGAACTTTTAAACATGCTAAATTTGGGCTACTGGTTAACTTAGTTCAAAGTCTAGTTTTATTTTCTTTTTCCTGTACAAGCTTGATCGAGATTAGCGAAGATAATACATACTTGAGTTATTCACTTCCTTTTGGTATAGTTAGCCTATGAATGAGGAATAACCAAACTGTAAAACATGATGGTCTTTTAATCTATATGATCATTTGCATGCCTTTAGACCACTTAATAAATGTTCCCAACATAGTTATCAGGACACGAAGCTGTGCATGTACCAGTACAGGGATGGGGATGCTAATCAAATTAGGGTACATGAGTAAATTAATAAGGAGACAGTTGTATTATATATAAATGTGGTCACCAAAAATTGTGGATATAGGGATGGGTACGCAGTCCATGTTCCTGTTATGGAGTTTATTGGCAACTATGGTACCCAGCTGTCACAAGATTGAGGGTTTTAGAGGCAGCCATTGCAAGCCATACACAAAACCCATACACGAAGCCACAGAACCGAGCTTTCATTTAACAGATTTGTTTTAGAATGAAGTGAAACACAGCAGAAAAAGGATATAGCCACCTACAGATTTGTCCCAGATGATACTCAGAAATGTATATTAGATTTGAAGAATCACAATATTCAGACTTAGCATGAGCTTACAGATGCTTGACATCAATTATACATGCAGATATAAGCTACAGGTTTGAACATTTCAGTCATAGCATTAGCAGATCAGATTACATTGACTCTGAGCATTTAAATCTATGTTGTATATATTTTACGTCCAAAATCTGCATTTTGCGTACGTTTTTTACGCCAAAATCTAGTTGACACTATCCAAAAAAATTTCTTGGGGCATTTTGCTTTCTTTTATAAGTTGGAAAAGATAGTTAGCGTCTGTAGACCTCTATTTGTCAGTTAGAAATACTTGTTAATATATTTTACTTTTAACCTCATCAACCCTTTAATGTCATGTTCTAGTGGGAATATAGATTTTTAAATCATTATGTAAATATTTTTTAAAAATAATAATAATAATTTCAAAACTTTTACTTTCTCATAATAATTGTATTCTCGGATATCAAACATTAATTATTAGCACAATATCTGACACAGTTAACATTGATTATTGATTATGCCATGCATCTGCCGATTTTCTCCAACACAACCAAAGGTTTATGCATACGCATTTGCTTCTCATATAGTTAATATTCACTTTAGAATATATAAATGTGCATGGTGTTTTCTGGATACGTGGAAGAAGCACGAATATCATTCCAGATATTAAACAATTGGGCGAGTTGGGTGGGAAAATGGAGGAGAAGCAGCAGGCTCAGATCTGGCGTTCCAGATAGGAGAAGAATCTACTCAAAGAAAGATGTTGAAGGGATCGGGGATAAATTTGAGAAGGAAGTTGAAGTTATGTAAGAGAAATATGGGAAGGACTTTGGAAAGATGGTAGATAATCCTAATAGCATACCTTGACAGAGACACGTAGTACCATTGGATCTTGAGTGTACTACAGTAGTTTCATGGATGTTCTTGATAAATCAATCCCAACAACAAAATGATTGTGATGACTCCCTAGATGATTCAGAGTTAGATGAGGCCGACCACAGCGAATTCTACATGAAAGGGAGAGAGGTGATGCAATGTAGGGGACTTGATGGAGAGTGCAACTCTAAGGGTTTTCATGAACAATGTAGCTAAACGACATGCCGCCGCTAGAGGGCTATTGCTACGAAGTTGAATTGTAGGAACAATCATTAACATTTTAGTTCAATGTTTATATTGAAATGCTTCAGATTCGTAGAGCCGAATTCAATCGTATAATCTTGATTTTAATTAGTAAAGCTACGCTGCAATTTGACTTAATATCCTCAGTTGAAGTTAATTTTTAGTCTCTCTGCATAATTATGCCAATCTCTAGCATTTATTATTGCTGTGTTATTTCTCCAACTTTTCTCTTTGGATGGTTCTTGTTTGATAAATTTGTTTCATGGTTTGGTGGTTCAGCCAGCTCTTGATATTGTTTCTATAGGTTTGCAGTCATTTACAATGGTTCTACTAATCAATAATTCTAGAAACTTTTTAGTTAGTGTTTCATGTAAGGACTTCAAAAATAAAATAAAATATGGTCAAGATGGAATCCCCTTCTTGTGCAGAAGGAAATTTTAGAAGACTTTTTCAATGCTGGAAAGTCTCGATAGGGAAGAAACCAATATCTTCTACTGGTTCAAAAAGGGAAAAGGACAAACTAGGAGAAAACATCTGTCAGATTCTGAAAGTAGTTCCGCGCCCACCAGTGGAGAAGGTTCGTCATCCCCATTGCTTCCATCTGCTTCATTTTCTGAACGGATGAATGGAACCAATTGTGCTCCCTGCCCCAACTTGGTCGCCACGGTAGAATCACTACAGAATGACAACACTATCATTCAATTCCTTGTGTAGGATATTTATGGACTAATCTCAAGAAAATGGGAAAGACCTACTCCAACTTATGATGTATTGATCATTCTTTGTGTATTGGTTGAGTAGTTAGAGTAGGTCTTTCCTATTTTCTTGAGATTAGTCTATAAATATCTTACACAATGAAATGAACGATAGTGCTTTCATTCAGTAGTAATTCTACCGTGGTGACTGAGTTGAGGCTTGGAGCACAATTCGTTCCATTCGCATGTTCAAGAAATGAAGCAGATGGAAGCATTGGAGATGATGAACCTTCTCCGCTGGTGGGTGCGGCACTACTTGAAGAATTTGACAGCTGTTTCCTCCCTATTCGTCCTTTTTTCTCTTGGAACTAGTAGAAGATATGGGTTTCTTCCCTATCGAGACTTTCCAGTGTTGAAAATATCTTCTAAAATCTCCTTGTGCACAGGAATGGGATTCCATCTTGACCACATTTTATTTTATTTTTTAAGTCCTTACGTGAAACACTAACTACAAACTTTCTAGAATTTTTGATTAGTAGTACCATTGTAAATGACCACAAACCTATAGAAACAATATCAAGAGCTGGTTGAACCACCAAACCATGAAAAAAATTTGACAGACAAGAACCATCCAAAGAGAAAAGTCAGAAATAGCACAACAACAATAAATGCAATAGATTGGCATAGTCATGTAGAGAGACTCAAAATGAGCTTCAACTGAGTATATTAACTCAAATTGCAGCACAACTTTAGTAATTAAAATCAAGATTATACGATTGAATTCAGCTCTATGAATCTGAAGCATTTCAACATGAACATTGGAGTAAAATGTTAATGATTGTTCCTACAATTCAACTTCGTAGCAATAGCCCTCTAGCACGGCTTGTCTTTTAGCTACATTGTTCATGAAAACTCTCAGAGTTGCACTCTCCATCAAGTCCACTACATTGCATCACCTCTCTCCCTTTCATGTAGAATTTGCTGTGGTTGGATTCATCTAACTCTGAATCATCTAAGGAATCATCAGAATCATTATGTTGTTGGGATTGATTTGCCAAGAGCGTCCAAGAAACTACTGTAGTACCCTCAGGGTCCAATGGTACTGTGTGTCTCTGTCGAGTTATGCTATTAGGGTTATCTGCCATCTTTCCAAGTTCCTTCCCAGATTTATCTTCCATCCCTTCAACTTCCTTCTCAGATTTATCTTCCATCCCTTCAACTTCTTTCTCTAAGTAGTTTCTTCTCCTATCTGGAATGCCAGATCTGAGCCTGATAGCACTAGAGAATGATAGAACTATCTGGAGCACCAGATCAAAGCCTGTTGCTTCTCCTCTACTTTCCCGGCCAGCTCGCTCACTTGTTTAATATCTGGAGGGATATTCGTGCTTCTTCCACGTATCCAGAAAACAACTGGCCCTCGTAAAAATCTGTTCCAATGTGGCCAGTTGTTTTCTGGATCCGTAGATATGAAAAAGCAGAAGATTGATTCTCCCCAAGCACTTGGAGGTCCTTGCTTGTAACGAATATTTTAAATAATACATTGATTAGGGACTTCCCTTTGTATTATTATTGTAAACATTTGTGCATATTAATAAATTTAATCATAAATGCAACTTTGATGCAGTTTACCCAACATTATCTATTGGAAGTATTGTTACTGGCTGTGTTGATGGAAAATTTGAGCATGGTTACCTAGTCAATGCGACAGTTGGGACAGAGAGAATGAGGGGTGTTTTGTACCATGTTCCTCCCAGCACTTTACCACAACATGCAATTGTATCTCCCTTTATGAATAGCATGGGTAATGAGCTCAAAGCCTCTGTCACGGAACATCAGATTGAACGTAGGCGGAAAAAGAAACCAATGATTAGGAAGGATCCTAATGCACCAAGGCGGAACAGAACTGGCTATGAGAATGAAAAACTTGTATGTAGATGACAAAATTAGTGTTTTACTTATAACCATATATACAAAATGTTTATATTGTGTTTATATTAATTTGTTTTTTATGGCAGCCTTATCAAGAGCGTGGTATATAAGAAAAAGAGCGCTATAGAAAAGATATCTGTGAATACTTGCGACTTCAGGGTCAAAGTGTTGTGGTTGAAACCAACAGTTCTCCCAGTAGTCAAATCAGTACAACTCAAATATTTAATGCAATCTGTGGCTCCGTGAGCAAGTATTATTCCTGACTGTTGAAGCATTTTGTTTTGTTCCAACTTTGATTATTAGTTGTCTGGCTAAATAGTAGTTTAACACCCATGCCTTTATAGACAGTAATATTAAAATAGGTATACCGTAAGATTTGCTCCGTTTTAGTGCAACCCTTATTTTTCAGAAGTATAATCTTTAAACAAGAGTACTTTTCATAGGAAAAAATAATTGTACTCCACCTATATTAGACTCCACTGGCTTTCTTGTTTAGCTTATCATTGTGTGCTTACCACACGATTTAAGGTTTGGGTTGAACTAGTTGTTTCAATTAATATAAATTATGTATCTTATTGCAATAAAGAAGTAGAGGCCATTTGCAGAAACTTCCATTTGTTTAGCTCTTTTTCCCTGCATTGTCACTCTTTTTTTAGTATTCAACTGTACTCGAGTGTTCATATTTTCTAGGAAACTATGCAAAGCATTTAATGACAATATAACAAAAATTTATAGCTGATTAAGGGATCGTGTTAAAAATATATACTGGGGCACACTGATAGAGATAATGTATGTTCTCATGGTTTGACAATGGTATAAACTTCTTAAAACTCTGTGTAATGCTATCTGTTTCAAGTTGTCTTGAATTGACAAAATCTTTGGGGATTATTAAATCACTACAAGTTATAATAATCTAAATTCAAAAATTTAGCACTTTTTTCACCAAATGAGCTAATGCAAGACTCTTATACAGTTAAATCCTTAGCCCGTCCAGCTAATATTTGCACAATGTTTCAATGTATTGACCATTAATTAATTTTGAATTCCAAATCTTACCTGTACCTACAGGAAAATATGATCTGTTGATGTTAGAATCAACCAATCAGCAGCTATATATTGTTTATATATTTTTCAGGTGTTAAATTTTCTTTTAGCAGATGTTCAAGTCTGTATAATGATTGCCTAGAATCTTAGATGATATAGTACTGCTCTGAACTCAAACCACACATTTGAAGCACATTTTACATTTGAGGGAAGCTTTTTAAATATGATGTCGAATTTCAAAGCTATTCGAGTGTGGCAGTACACGGAATATGAAAGCTTTGAATTATCCTTTACAGGTGACGGTCTGAAAAAATTGAATGCTGACTACTTTTCAAATTATAAATCAACAAAGTGTATCCTAATGTCAAAGCTGCCAAGTCTAGTAATATTCAATCCTTTTCTATATGTGGTAGTTTTTCCGGTGTTATAAAATCTTTAAAATTGTATCCACAAAAAAGAAACAATTATAAGAAGATAATGTAACCCATTGGTGCTTGATGAGCCCGTCATTGAATTGCCTCTACAAGTTTAGAGGGTTATTTCTTGCCTAATCTTCAATTTTAAGAGTAATTGTAAATTGGATTTAAAAAAAAACAAATCAAGCATGATTTAAAATTATATTTTTTTCCATATTTTAAATTTATTACTGCAAATGATTAGGTGTTAGAAATGAAAAGTGTAGTTCTGGCGCATGCACCTATCAGTCATGGTAAAATTCGATTCATTTACGTTGCACCTCATAAATTTATTTAATGAGAGTGTCTGATTGGTGGGTCCTTTTCAAATTTGTAAAAATTACAATTCAAATAATAAAATATCTTGTATTGTTTGAAAATGTATTCATACTCGAGATGACCTGCCTAATAGTTGAGCACTTTAATGTTGTACCTCTCAAATTAATAAATGGTAATTTCAAATAACAGTTTTTTTATAGTAGCTTACATAATAATATCCTTGCTTATAATTAAAGTTGAGGTTCACATCATCAAATGATGCGACTTCAGTATGCTTCTTTTTTATATGTTTTGTTTGTGTGTTGATACGATATCACATAATTTATGGATTTTTAAAACTAAAAAATGCATTTCATTCAATTATGAATTATCAGATCAACCATCTCCCCTTTTAAGAAACTACAGACTAATTCTTAGACTCTAAGATCAATCATCTCCCCTTTTAAGAAACTATGAACTAATTCTTACACTGTAAGTACCATCACAATTGATGCTATAAAAAATAAATTAAAAAATGGATGTGTAACTATTTTAGGAAGTTATTTTCAAAAACTAAGGAATAATTCTTACACTGTACAGTTGGGGTGTACGCATGCCCTTTTTCCCAATTCTAAAAATGTAGACTTTTGCATCCTTTCGTATATGAGAGGAAAAAGGTGGGAGGGATACTTGTCACATGATGACAAGTTTAGATTGTGATCCATGTGCTCAATTTCAATGACTATGATTAAATAGACAATGATTAAGGGATAAAGTAAAATTAAACATTGGAGGGTAAGGTAATGGGGATTAATTAGCCTAAATCAACCAATTAATTAATTTAGTCGGAGGATTTTGTGAATAGTTCGGCAAGAGAATTTACACCGCACGTAAATTCCCGATTTACACCCTTACCATAGGAAAATCAAACCCAAAAATGCTATTCCACCTCATCCATCTGCTTTCCATCCACTTGGCGGCGGTGTGTAGTGACGATGGGGGAATTTTTTTGGAGACACTAGCGCGACAAACAGATGTTTGTGCAACATGTTGTCGTCCCAACACGATTCCCACCTCTAAAATTTGTAGAGGCATTACACTTCTCCATTGGCGATGAAGAGTATCACCCTTGTGCCCTTGAATGAGCTTGAATGGCTCTTTTGGGCTTCTATTCGCCTTCAAATATCTATCTTTTTCATTCAATCCACCTTCTTCTTTCTCTAGACACTCAATTTGTCTCTCTTAAGCAATCCACACTTCATTTCACAACACTTTCTTGATTGTTGAAGCTCTAAGGTTGGCACTCTACTAGTTTTTCTCCTCATGTTCTTGTGAAAATAGTGTCATCACAAGCTTTTGATCTCCCATCTCCCTTCTCATGCTCAAAGGTCTATCTTGTTGGGGAGATTTCATATGCCCAGTGTGAAAGATAAATCGATCAAAAGGGAGAAATTAATAAAAAACATATATATGCATATTTCACATTATACAATTTATTCATAAAATAATATTATATTTCTACACTCATGTTACACGATTTCTTTAGGATGACATATGTATTCTATTCTTTGTTAAACCTTAATCGATTTCACATCCAATAACCGGCCCTTTCCTTCTTTCTTCATCATGGTGGCCTACTTCAGCACAACACCATACACTTTTACGCTTTTACGGTAATAGCATGGGCCCTCTTGGTCATCGTCACCAAACCCGGCCGGGTTAAGGACATATGGTGATCTGGCTCACATTTTTGAATTGAAGTTTGGTGGGAGATATCCACGGCAGCTTTACGGACAATCTCTCTCTATAGTTCTTAAATTTTGTTTGTGATACAAGTGTGTGGTCATTACTTTTTTTGCTCCTACTTGATCCTAAATACCACACCCAACCTGGATTAGTAGTTTTGAAAATGTTCAGAGCAGCACAGTTTTTTTTTACTAGTTATGATATACTATAGTCTGACAAAGCATTCTTTTCTGCCTCTTCAAGTAGCTGGGCATCTACTTGCATTCCTATGTTTCTTGTTTCTCCCTATGATAGTCTTTATGACTGTCCAGAAGATTTCTCACATGTGCATCACAACATAGTCCTTATCTTCTCACCATCCCACCATTCTTCAAATTTGTCTGGTTACCCAGTATTAGCCCAGGTGGTAGGTTCTCACGAGAAGCTCATGGCATCCTAGCGCACATCGGAGTAAAGATGAATATAAAGTGTTACAAGGATGACAAGTATCACCACAGTACTCTCAACTTCTCAAATCTACATTTCTCTCCCAATTGTCGTAAAGCTCTTTCATCACTTTCATAGGTCTGTTGTTTCCTTATTTTGCTTATTCTTTGAAAGGACAACCATATAGAGAGAGGAGGCATAAGGGAAACAAAAGACCCTCTGTTAGAGGTGACTGTTATTCATTGTGGTTGACAAGAATATTGATTGGACGTGGCCTTTGTGCTGTCCGGATCACCCTAAGGTCCCATCCCTTGGCTGCCTCGAGTGTAACAACTGCATTGCAGTTTGAGCGTAAGCCAAAGTCTCTGCATTTAGTTTCAGAATAATCATCATGCTAGGTTGGTTAGTAACATTAATATTGGGGAAGGTGAAATTTAATATCAGCGGCAAGGGGTAGCACGTCTGATTTCTATCTAAATATTATTATTAACTGGATATGAAGGTTTGGTTAGATCAAAATAGCAATATATGACTACACCCATCTTGACCATACGACTACTCTGAAGGTATGTTCCTTGCATATAAAGGAAAAGATATCATTATTTTATTTTTTTTTGCAGGTTGACTCTAAGTTATTGGCGACGCTAGGCATTTATCATCAACCCGCTTTAACCCAGAATAAACGTCATACTCCATATGTGCAGCTGATGGCTCTGAAATGTTGAACCGAGCAAAAGGAAGCCCGTGCTCATTATGAAAACTTTTCTTGACACCAGTTCCATAAGCCCTCATTAATTTATACGCATTTGACCATCAGAAAAATCAACTTCTTGGCAATTGTTATTTGTGACAAAATACAATGGTCACTAATGGGGAGAAGGCATTGAACTTTTAAACATGCTAAATTTGGGCTACTGGTTAACTTAGTTCAAAGTCTAGTTTTATTTTCTTTTTCCTGTACAAGCTTGATCGAGATTAGCGAAGATAATACATACTCGAGTTATTCACTTCCTTTTGGTATAGCTAGCCTATGAATGAGGAATAACCAAACTGTAAAACATGATGGTCTTTTAATCTATATGATCATTTGCATGCCTTCAGACCACTTACTAAATGTTCCCAACATAGTTATCAGGACACGAAGCTGTGCATGTACCAGTACAGGGATGGGGATGCTAATCAAATTAGGGTACATGAGTAAATTAATAAGGAGACAGTTGTATTATATATAAATGTGGTCACCAAAAATTGTGGATATAGGGATGGGTACGCAGTCCATGTTCCTGTTATGGAGTTTATTGGCAACTATGGTACCCAGCTGTCACAAGATTGAGGGTTTTAGAGGCAGCCATTGCAAGCCATACACAAAACCCATACACAAAGCCACAGAACCGAGCTTTCATTTAATAGATTTGTTTTAGAATGAAGTGAAACACAGCAGAAAAAGGATATAGCCACCTACAGATTTGTCCCAGATGATACTCAGAAATGTATATTAGATTTGAAGAATCACAATATTCAGACTTAGCATGAGCTTACATATGCTTGACATCAATTATACATGCAGATATAAGCTACAGGTTTGAACATTTCAGTCATAGCATTAGCAGATCAGATTACATTGACTCTGAGCATTTAAATCTATGTTGTATATATTTTACGTCCAAAATCTGCATTTTGTGTACGTTTTTTTACGCCAAAATCTAGTTGACGCTATCCAAAAATTTGTCTTGGGGCTTTTTGCTTTCTTTTATAAGTTGGAAAAGATAGTTAGCGTCTGTAGACCTCTATTTGTTAGTTAGAAATACTTGTTAATATATTTTACTTTTAACCTCATCAACCCTTTAATGTCATGTTCTAGTGGGAATATAGATTTTTAAATCATTATGTAAATATTTTTTAAAAATAATAATAATAATTTCAAAACTTTTACTTTCTCATAATAATTGTATTCTCGGATATCAAACATTAATTATTAGCACAATATTGGACACGGTTAACATTGATTATTGATTATGCCATGCATCTGCCGATTTTCTCCAACACAACCAGAGGTTTATGCATACTCATTTGCTTCTCATATAGTTAATATTCACTTTAGAATATATAAATGTGCATGGTGTTTTCTGGATACGTGGAAGAAGCACGAATATCATTCCAGATATTAAACAATTGAGCGAGTTGGGCGGGAAAATGGAGGAGAAGCAGCAGGCTCAGATCTAGCGTTCCAGATAGGAGAAGAATCTACTCAGAGAAAGATGTTGAAGGGATCGAGGATAAATTTGAGGAAGAGTTGAAGTTATGTAAGAAATATGGGAAAGGAATTTGGAAGATGGTAGATAATCCCTAATAGCATACCTTAGCGAGAGACCGCGTAGTACCAGTGGATCTTAGGTGTACTCTACGGTAGTTTCATGGATGTTCTTGATAAATCAATCCCAACAACAAAATGATTGTGATGACTCCCTAGATGATTCAGAGTTAGATGAGGCCGACCACAGCGAATTCTACATGAAAGGGAGAGAGGTGATGCAATGTAGGGGACTTGATGGAGAGTGCAACTCTAAGGGTTTTCATGAACAATGTAGCTAAACGACATGCCGCCGCTAGAGGGCTATTGCTACGAAGTTGAATTGTAGGAACAATCATTAACATTTTAGTTCAATGTTTATATTGAAATGCTTCAGATTCGTAGAGCCGAATTCAATCGTATAATCTTGATTTTAATTAGTAAAGCTACGCTGCAATTTGACTTAATATACTCAGTTGAAGTTAATTTTTAGTCTCTCTGCATAATTATGCCAATCTCTAGCATTTATTATTGCTGTGTTATTTCTCCAACTTTTCTCTTTGGATGGTTCTTGTTTGATAAATTTGTTTCATGGTTTGGTGGTTCAACCAGCTCTTGATATTGTTTCTATAGGTTTGCAGTCATTTACAATGGTTCTACTAATCAATAATTCTAGAAACTTTGTAGTTAGTGTTTCATGTAAGGACTTCAAAAATAAAATAAAATATGGTCAAGATGGAATCCCCTTCTTGTGCAGAAGGAAATTTTAGAAGACTTTTTCAATGCTGGAAAGTCTCGATAGGGAAGAAACCAATATCTTCTCCTGGTTCGAAAAGGGAAAAGGACAAACTAGGAGAAAACATCTGTCAGATTCTGAAAGTAGTTCCGCGCCCACCAGTGGAGAAGGTTCGTCATCCCCATTGCTTCCATCTGCTTCATTTTCTGAACGGATGAATGGAACCAATTGTGCTCCCTGCCCCAACTTGGTCGCCACGGTAGAATCACTACAGAATGACAACACTATCATTCAATTCCTTGTGTAGGATATTTATGGACTAATCTCAAGAAAATGGGAAAGACCTACTCCAACTTATGATGTATTGATCATTCTTTGTGTATTGGTTGAGTAGTTAGAGTAGGTCTTTCCTATTTTCTTGAGATTAGCCTATAAATATCTTACACAATGAAATGAACGATAGTGCTGTCATTCAGTAGTAATTCTACCGTGGTGACTGAGTTGAGGCTTGGAGCACAATTGGTTCCATTCGCATGTTCAAGAAATGAAGCAGATGGAAGCATTAGAGATGATGAACCTTCCGCTAATGAGTCGCGACACTATGAGGTGGCATTTGTTTCTCCTATTAGATCCTTTTCTCTTGGAACTGGTAGAAGATGGGTTTTGCCACAAAGAACTCGATCGTTATATCTTGGAAATCTCCTTGTGCTGCGAATGGTCTTGACCACATTTATTTTTATTTTTAAGTGCTAAGTAGTACAACTACAAACTTTCTAAATTTTTGATTAGTGAGTACCATTAATAGTGACATAAAACTATATAAACAATATCGGAAGCACAGTTGAGCTCCTGGCTCAATGAAAAAGGCTGACGGACGGAGACCGTCAAGAAGAAAAGTGTCTTTACAACGGCAATGGAAATGCGTGATTGGCATGGTCATCTGCCGGAGATGACTTCGGCGAATGTAATAACTCGGAATGCAGCCTGGCTACAATGATTAAGTCAAGTTATCGTTAGTCAGCTCTATGAATCTGAGCATTTCAACATGTTTATTGGTGAAAATGTTATTGATTGTTCACCACAATTCAACCGACAATAACCCTCTAAGCGTGACATTTAGCTTCCATTCATCTGGTCGTAAAGTCCATACGACCACATCACCTAAATGTAAATTCTTTGTGGTTGAATTCATCTAACTCGAGATCATCCTGAGGAATCATCGGAATCATTACGTTGTTAGGATTGATTATAAGCGTCAAGAGAACGCGGTACCAGTCGAGATGGTCTTTGTGTCTGTCGATTATCTTATTGGGGTTATCTGCCAAATCTTTCAAAGTTCCATCAATTATCTTCCATTATCAACTTCCTTCTCGGTTATCTTCCATCCCTTCAGCCTATTTCTCTAAATGGTTCTTCTCCTATCTGGAATGCCAGATCTGAGCCGGATAGCACTAGAGAATGATAGAACTATCTGGAGCACCAGATCAAAGCCTGCTGCTTCTCCTCTACTTTCCCGGCCAGCTCGCTCACTTGTTTAATATCTGGAGGGATATTCGTGCTTCTTCCACGTATCCAGAAAACAACTGGCCCTCATAAAAATCTGTTCCAATGTGGCCAGTTGTTTTCTGGATCCGTACATATGAAAAAGCAGAAGATTGATTCTCCCCAAGCACTTGGAGGTCCTTGCTTGTAACGAATATTTTAAATAATACATTGATTAGGGACTTCCCTTTGTATTATTATTGTAAACATTTGTGCATATTAATAAATTTAATCATAAATGCAACTTTGATGCAGTTTACCCAACATTATCTATTGGAAGTATTGTTACTGGCTGTGTTGATGGAAAATTTGAGCATGGTTACCTAGTCAATGCGACAGTTGGGACAGAGAGAATGAGGGGTGTTTTGTACCATGTTCCTCCCAGCACTTTACCATAACATGCAATTGTATCTCCCTTTATGAATAGCATGGGTAATGAGCTCAAAGCCTCTGTCACGGAACATCAGATTGAACGTAGGCGGAAAAAGAAACCAATGATTAGGAAGGATCCTAATGCACCAAGGCGGAACAGAACTGGCTATGAGAATGAAAAACTTGTATGTAGATGACAAAATTAGTGTTTTACTTATAACCATATATACAAAATGTTTATATTGTGTTTATATTAATTTGTTTTTTATGGCAGCCTTATCAAGAGCGTGGTATATAAGAAAAAGAGCGCTATAGAAAAGATATCTGTGAATACTTGCGACTTCAGGGTCAAAGTGTTGTGGTTGAAACCAGCAGTTCTCCCAGTAGTCAAATCAGTACAACTCAAATATTTAATGCAATCTGTGGCTCCGTGAGCAAGTATTATTCCTGACTGTTGAAGCATTTTGTTTTGTTCCAACTTTGATTATTAATTTTCTGGCTAAATAGTAGTTTACCATCCATGCCTTTATAGGCAGTAATATTACAATTGGTATACGGTAAGCTTTCCTAGGAAAAAATAATTGTACTGCACCTATATTGGACTCCACTGGCTTTCTTGTTGAGCTTAGATTGAATAGCTTATCATTGTGTGTTTACCACACGATTTAAGGTCTGGGTTGAACTAGTTGTTTCAATTAATATAAAGTATGTATCTTATTGCAATAAAGAACTAGAGGCCATTTGCAGAAACTTCCATTTGTTTAGCTCTTTCTCCCTGCATTGTTACTCTTTTTTAGTATTCAACTGTACTCGAGTGTTAATATTTTCTACGAAACTATGTAAAGCATTTAATGACAATATAACAGAAATTTATAGTTGATTAAGGGATCATGTTAAAAATCTATACCGGGGCACACTGATAGAGATAATGTATGTTCTCATGGTTTGACAATGGTATAAACTGCTTAAAACTCTGTGTAATGCTATGCTATTTCAAGTTGTCTTGAATTGACAAAATCTTTGGGGATTATTAAATCACTGCAAGTTATAATAATCTAAATTCAAAAATTTAGCACTCTTTTCACCAAATGAGCTAATGCAAGACTCTTATACAGTTAAATCCTTAGCCCGTCCAGCTAATATTTGCACAATGTTTCAATGTATTGACCATTAATTAATTTTGAATTCCAAATCTTACCTGTACCTACAGGAAAATATGATCTGTTGATGTTAGAATCAACCAATCAGCAGCTATATATTGTTTATATATTTTTTAGGTGTTAAATTTTCTTTTAGCAGATGTTCAAGTCTGTATAATGATTGCCTAGAATCTTAGATGATATAGTACTGCTCTGAACTCAAACCACACATTTGAAGCACATTTTACATTTGAGGGAAGCTTTTTAAATATGATGTCGAATTTCAAAGCTATTCGAGTGTGGCAGTACACGGAATATGAAAGCTTTGAATTATCCTTTACAGGTGACGGTCTGAAAAAATTGAATGCTGACTACTTTTCAAATTATAAATCAACAAAGTGTATCCTAATGTCAAAGCTGCCAAGTCTAGTAATATTCAATCCTTTTCTATATGTGGTAGTTTTTCCGGTGTTATAAAATCTTTAAAATTGTATCCACAAAAAAGAAACAATTATAAGAAGATAATGTAACCCATTGGTGCTTGATGAGCCCGTCATTGAATTGCCTCTACAAGTTTAAAGGGTTATTTCTTGCCTAATCTTCAATTTTAAGAGTAATTGTAAATTGGATTTAAAAAAAAACAAATCAAGCATGATTTAAAATTATATTTTTTTTCCATATTTTAAATTTATTACTGCAAATGATTAGGTGTTAGAAATGAAAAGTGTAGTTCTGGCGCATGCACCTATCAGTCATGGTAAAATTCGATTCATTTACGTTGCACCTCATAAATTTATTTAATGAGAGTGTCTGATTGGTGGGTCCTTTTCAAATTTGTAAAAATTACAATTCAAATAATAAAATATCTTGTATTGTTTGAAAATGTATTCATACTCGAGATGACATGCCTAATAGTTGAGCACTTTAATGTTGTACCTCTCAAATTAATAAATGGTAATTTCAAATAACAGTTTTTTTATAGTAGCTTACATAATAAGATCCTTGCTTATAATTAAAGTTGAGGTTCACATCATCAAATGATGCCACTTCAGTATGCTTCTTTTTTATATGTTTTGTTTGTGTGTTGATACGATATCACATAATTTATGGATTTTTAAATCTAAAAAATGCATTTCATTCAATTATGAATTATCAGATCAACCATCTCCCCTTTTAATAAACTACAGACTAATTCTTAGACTCTAAGATCAATCATCTCCCATTTTAAGAAACTACGGACTAATTATTACATTGTAAGTACCATCACAATTGATGCTATAAAAAATAAATTAAAAAATGGATGTGTAACTATTTTAAGAAGTTATTTTCAAAAACTAAGGAATAATTCTTACACTGTAGGTACCAACACAAACGATATTACGCAACTGTGTACAGTTGGGGTGTACGCATGCCCTTTTCTCCCAATTCTAAAAATGTAGACTTTTGCATCCTTTTGTATATGAGAGGAAAAAGGTGGGAGGGATACTTGTCACATGATGACAAGTTTAGATTGTGATCCATGTGCTCAATTTCAATGACTATGATTAAATAGACAATGATTAAGGGATAAAGTAAAATTAAACATTGGAGGGTAAGGTAATGGGGATTAATTAGCCTAAATCAACCAATTAATTAATTTAGTCGGAGGATTTTGTGAATAGTTCGGCAAGAGAATTTACACCGCACGTAAATTCCCGATTTACACCCTTACCATAGGAAAATCAAACCCAAAAATGCTATTCCACCTCATCCATCTGCTTTCCATCCACTTGGCGGCGGTGTGTAGTGACGATGGGGGAATTTTTTTGGAGACACTAGCGCGACAAACAGATGTTTGTGCAACATGTTGTCGTCCCAACACGATTCCCACCTCTAAAATTTGTAGAGGCATTACACTTCTCCATTGGTGATGAAGAGTATCACCCTTGTGCCCTTGAATGAGCTTGAATGGCTCTTTTGGGCTTCTATTCGCCTTCAAATATCTATCATTTTCATTCAATCCAACTTCTTCTTTCTCTAGACACTCAATTTGTCTCTCTTAAGCAATCCACACTTCATTTCACAACACTTTCAGCGGTTGTTTGGTATATCTATCTGGGGAACATACCAGTGTGAAAGATAAATCGATCAAAAGGGAGAAATTAATAAAAAACATATATATGCATATTTCACATTAGACAATTTATTCATAAAATAATATTATATTTCTACACTCATGTTACACGATTTCTTTAGGATGACATATGTATTCTATTCTTTGTTAAACCTTAATCGATTTCACATCCAATAACCGGCCCTTTCCTTCTTTCTTCATCATGGCGGCCTACTTCAGCACAACACCATACACTTTCTGCTTTGATGACAACATAGGCCCTCTTGAACCATCTGTCACCAAACCAGCCAGGTTAGGGAACATGGTGATCCTGCTCACATTTTTTGAATTGAGATTTGAACTGGAGATATCCACGGCAGCTTTTACAGACAATCTCTCTCTATAATTCTTAAATTTTGTTTGTGATACAAGTGTGGTCATTACTTTTGCTCCTGCAATCCTAAATACCACACACCCAACCTAGTTGTAGTTTTGAAAATGTTCAGAGCAGCACAGTTTTTTTGAACCAGCTATGATATACTATAGTCTGACAAAGCATTCTTTTCTGCCTCTTCAAGTAGCTGGGCATCTACTTGCATTCCTATGTTTCTTGTTTCTCCCTATGATAGTCTTTATGACTATCCCGAAGATTTCTCACATGTGCATCACAACATAGTCCTTATCTTCTCACCATCACCATTCTTCAACTGTCACAATGATTGCAATGATAGCCCCAGTAGTAGGTTCTCTGAAAGCTCATAACTGTCTAGCACATCAGGAGAGTAAAGATGAGAATAAAGTGTTACAAGTTGACAAGTATCCACCATTACTCTCAACTTCTCAAATCTACATTTCTCTCCCAATTGTCGTAAAGCTCTTTCATCACTTTCATAGGTCTGTTGTTTCCTTATTTTGCTTATTCTTTGAAAGGACAACCATAGAGAGAGAGGAGGCATAAGGGAAACAAAAGACCCTCTGTTAGAGGTGACTGTTATTCATTGTGGTTGACAAGAATATTGATTGGATGTGGCCTTTGTGCTGTCCGGATCACCCTAAGGTCCCATCCCTTGGCTGCCTCGAGTGTAACAACTGCATTGCAGTTTGAGCGTAAGCCAAAGTCTCTGCATTTAGTTTCAGAATAATCATCATGCTAGGTTGGTTAGTAACATTAATATTGGGGAAGGTGAAATTTAATATCAGCGGCAAGGGGTAGCACGTCTGATTTCTATCTAAATATTATTATTAACTGGATATGAAGGTTTGGTTAGATCAAAATAGCAATATATGACTACACCCATCTTGACCATACGACTACTTTGAAGGTATGTTCCTTGCATATAAAGGAAAAGATATCATTATTTTTTTTATTTTTATTTTTTTGCAGGTTGACTCTAAGTTATTGGTGACGCTAGGCATTTATCATCAACCCGCTTTAATCCAGAATAAACGTCATACTCCATATGTGCAGCTGATGGCTCTAAAATGTTGAACCGAGCAGAAGGAAGCCCATGCTCATTATGAAAACTTTTCTTGACACCAGTTCCATAAGCCCTCATTAATTTATACGCATTTGACCATCAGAAAAATCAACTTCTTGGCAATTGTTATTTGTGACAAAATACAATGGTCACTAATGGGGAGAAGGCATTGAACTTTTAAACATGCTAAATTTGGGCTACTGGTTAACTTAGTTCAAAGTCTAGTTTTATTTTCTTTTTCCTGTACAAGCTTGATCGAGATTAGCGAAGATAATACATACTTGAGTTATTCACTTCCTTTTGGTATAGCTAGCCTATGAATGAGGAATAACCAAACTGTAAAACATGATGGTCTTTTAATCTATATGATCATTTGCATGCCTTTAGACCACTTACTAAATGTTCCCAACATAGTTATCAGGACACGAAGCTGTGCATGTACCAGTACAGGGATGGGGATGCTAATCAAATTAGGGTACATGAGTAAATTAATAAGGAGACAGTTGTATTATATATAAATGTGGTCACCAAAAATTGTGGATATAGGGATGGGTACGCAGTCCATGTTCCTGTTATGGAGTTTATTGGCAACTATGGTACCCAGCTGTCACAAGATTGAGGGTTTTAGAGGCAGCCATTGCAAGCCATACACAAAACCCATACACGAAGCCACAGAACCGAGCTTTCATTTAACAGATTTGTTTTAGAATGAAGTGAAACACAGCAGAAAAAGGATATAGCCACCTACAGATTTGTCCCAGATGATACTCAGAAATGTATATCAGATTTGAAGAATCACAATATTCAGACTTAGCATGAGCTTACGGATGCTTGACATCAATTATACATGCAGATATAAGCTACAGGTTTGAACATTTCAGTCATAGCATTAGCAGATCAGATTACATTGACTCTGAGCATTTAAATCTATGTTGTATATATTTTACGTCCAAAATCTGCATTTTGTGTACGTTTTTTACGCCAAAATCTAGTTGACGCTATCCAAAAATTTGTCTTGGGGCTTTTTGCTTTCTTTTATAAGTTGGAAAAGATAGTTAGCGTCTGTAGACCTCTATTTGTTAGTTAGAAATACTTGTTAATATATTTTACTTTTAACCTCATCAACCCTTTAATGTCATGTTCTAGTGGGAATATAGATTTTTAAATCATTATGTAAATATTTTTTAAAAATAATAATAATAATTTCAAAACTTTTACTTTCTCATAATAATTGTATTCTCGGATATCAAACATTAATTATTAGCACAATATTGGACACGGTTAACATTGATTATTGATTATGCCATGCATCTGCCGATTTTCTCCAACACAACCAAAGGTTTATGCATACTCATTTGCTTCTCATATAGTTAATATTCACTTTAGAATATATAAATGTGCATGGTGTTTTCTGGATACGTGGAAGAAGCACGAATATCATTCCAGATATTAAACAATTGAGCGAGTTGGGTGGGAAAATGGAGGAGAAGCAGCAGGCTCAGATCTGGCGTTCCAGATAGGAGAAGAATCTACTCAAAGAAAGATGTTGAAGGGATCGGGGATAAATTTGAGAAGGAAGTTGAAGTTATGTAAGAGAAATATGGGAAGGAATTTGGAAAGATGGTAGATAATCCTAATAGCATACCTTGACAGAGACACGTAGTACCATTGGATCTTGAGTGTACTACAGTAGTTTCATGGATGTTCTTGATAAATCAATCCCAACAACAAAATGATTGTGATGACTCCCTAGATGATTCAGAGTTAGATGAGGCCGACCACAACGAATTCTACATGAAAGGGAGAGAGGTGATGCAATGTAGGGGACTTGATGGAGAGTGCAACTCTAAGGGTTTTCATGAACAATGTAGCTAAACGACGTGCCGCCGCTAGAGGGCTATTGCTACGAATTTGAATTGTAGGAACAATCATTAACATTTTAGTTCAATGTTTATATTGAAATGCTTCAGATTCGTAGAGCCGAATTCAATCGTATAATCTTGATTTTAATTAGTAAAGCTACGCTGCAATTTGACTTAATATACTCAGTTGAAGTTAATTTTTAGTCTCTCTGCATAATTATGCCAATCTCTAGCATTTATTATTGCTGTGTTATTTCTCCAACTTTTCTCTTTGGATGGTTCTTGTTTGATAAATTTGTTTCATGGTTTGGTGGTTCAACCAGCTCTTGATATTGTTTCTATAGGTTTGCAGTCATTTACAATGGTTCTACTAATCAATAATTCTAGAAACTTTGTAGTTAGTGTTTCATGTAAGGACTTCAAAAATAAAATAAAATATGGTCAAGATGGAATCCCCTTCTTGTGCAGAAGGAAATTTTAGAAGACTTTTTCAATGCTGGAAAGTCTCGATAGGGAAGAAACCAATATCTTCTACTGGTTCGAAAAGGAAAGGTAAACTAGGAGAAACATCATTAGGATTAGTAGTTCAGCCTGATGGAGAAGGTTAAATCATCCCACATTGCTTCCATCTGCTTCATTTAGAGCGGATGAATGGAACCAATTGTTATTGCTCCTGCCCCAACTTGGTAAGCCCGCGGTAGAGATCACTTTCTGAGAATGACAACACTATCATTCAATTCCTTATGCTTAGGATGTTGTGGACTAATCTCAAGAAATGGAAAGACCTACTCCAACTTATGATATATTGATCATTCTTTGTGTATTGGATTTGAGTAGTTGATGAGTCTTTCCCTATTTTTCTTGAGTTGAATCTATAAATAATAACACACAATAAAGAAGAAATGAAACGATAGATGGCGATATTCGATGAAGCGTAATTCTACGTGGTATTGAACCAGACTTAGGCATTAAATTCCATTAATGTTCAGAAATGGCGGATGAAACGATGATGATGAACCTTCTCTGCTGGTGGGTGCGGCACTACTTGGAGAATTTGACAGCTGTTTCCTCCCTATTCGTCCTTTTTTCTCTTGGAACCAGTAGAAGATATGGGTTTCTTCCCTATCGAGACTTTCCAGTGTTGAAAATATCTTCTAAAATCTCCTTGTGCACAGGAATGGGATTCCATCTTGACCACATTTTATTTTATTTTTTAAGTCCTTACATGAAACACTAACTACAAACTTTCTAGAATTTTTGATTAGTAGTACCATTGTAAATGACCGCAAACCTATAGAAACAATATCAAGAGCTGGTTGAACCACCAAACCATGAAAAAAATTTGACAGACAAGAACCATCCAAAGAGAAAAGTCAGAAATAGCACAACAATAAATGCAATAGATTGGCATAGTCATGCAGAGAGACTCAAAATGAGCTTCAACTGAGTATATTAACTCAAATTGCAGCACAACTTTAGTAATTAAAATCAAGATTATACGATTGAATTCAGCTCTATGAATCTGAAGCATTTCAACATGAACATTGAAGTAAAATGTTGATGATTGTTCCTACAATTCAACTTCGTAGCAATAGCCCTCTAGTGCGGCTTGTCTTTTAGCTACATTGTTCATGAAAACTCTCAGAGTTGCACTCTCCATCAAGTCCACTACATTGCATCACCTCTCTCCCTTTCATGTAGAATTTGCTGTGGTTGGATTCATCTAACTCCGAATCATCTAAGGAATCATCAGAATCATTCTGTTGTTGGGATTGATTGGCGATCGAAATCTTGTGGTACCAGTCGAAGATAGCGTATTGTCTCTGTCGGGGATATACTATTAAGTTATCACCATCTTTCAATTCGATTCTTCATCCTTCAACTTCAACCTGGTTATCGGCCATCCAGCTGCTATCAGTAGTTCTTCTCCTATGCGGAATACTTAGAGATCACGAACTTTGATAATAGAGAATGATGGAACTATAAGACGCAGGATCAAAGGCACCAACAGCTACTCCTCTAACTCACAGGCTGGCTAAACGCTTGTTTTAATATCTGGAGGGATATTCGTGCTTCTTCCACGTATCCAGAAAACAACTGGCCCTCGTAAAAATCTGTTCCAATGTGGCCAGTTGTTTTCTGGATCCGTAGATATGAAAAAGCAGAAGATTGATTCTGCCCATGCACTTGGAGGTCCTTGCTTGTAACGAATATTTTAAAGGACTTCCCTTTGTATTATTATTGTAAACATTTGTGCATATTAATAAATTTAATCATAAATGCAACATTATCTATTGGAAGTATTGTTACTGGCTGTGTTGATGGAAAATTTGAGCATGGTTACCTAGTCAATGCGACAGTTGGGACAGAGAGAATGAGGGGTGTTTTGTACCATGTTCCTCCCAGCACTTTACCACAACATGCAATTGTATCTCCCTTTATGAATAGCATGGGTAATGCGCTCAAAGCCTCTGTCACGGAACATCAGATTGAACGTAGGCGGAAAAAGAAACCAATGATTAGGAAGGATCCTAATGCACCAAGGCGGAACAGAACTGGCTATGAGAATGAAAAACTTGCATGTAGATGACAAAATTAGTGTTTTACTTATAACCATATATACAAAATGTTTATATTGTGTTTATATTAATTTGTTTTTTATGGCAGCCTTATCAAGAGCGTGGTATATAAGAAAAAGAGCGCTATAGAAAAGATATATGTGAATACTTGCGACTTCAGGGTCAAAGTGTTGTGGTTGAAACCAGCAGTTCTCCCAGTAGTCAAATCAGTACAACTCAAATATTTAATGCAATCTGTGGCTCCGTGAGCAAGTATTATTCCTGACTGTTGAAGCATTTTGTTTTGTTCCAACTTTGATTATTAATTGTCTGGCTAAATAGTAGTTTAACACCCATGCCTTTATAGACAGTAATATTAAAATAGGTATACCGTAAGATTTGCTCCGTTTTAGTGCAACCCTTATTTTTCAGAAGTATAATCTTTAAACAAGCGTACTTTTCATAGGAAAAAATAATTGTACTCCACCTATATTGGACTCCACTGGCTTTCTTGTTTAGCTTATCATTGTGTGCTTACCACATGATTTAAGGTTTGGGTTGAACTAGTTGTTTCAATTAATATAAGTTATGTATCTTATTGCAATAAAGAACCAGAGTCCATTTGCATAAACTTCCATTTGTTTAGCTCTTTTTCCCTGCATTGTCACTCTTTTTTTAGTATTCAACTGTACTCGAGTGTTCATATTTTCTAGGAAACTATGCAAAGCATTTAATGACAATATAACAAAAATTTATAGTTGATTAAGGGATCGTGTTAAAAATATATACTGGGGCACACTGATAGAGAAAATGTATGTTCTCATGGTTTGACAATTGTATAAACTTCTTAAAACTCTGTGTAATGCTATGCTGTTTCAAGTTGTCTTGAATTGAAAAAATCTTTGGGGATTATTAAATCACTACAAGTTATAATAATCTAAATTCAAAAATTTAGCACTCTTTTCACCAAATGAGCTAATGCAAGACTCTTATACAGTTAAATCCTTAGCCCGTCCAGCTAATATTTGCACAATGTTTCAATGTATTGACCATTAATTAATTTTGAATTCCACATCTTACCTGTACCTACAGGAAAATATGATCTGTTGATGTTAGAATCAACCAATCAGCAGCTATATATTGTTTATATATTTTTCAGGTGTTAAATTTTCTTTTAGCAGATGTTCAAGTCTGTATAATGATTGCCTAGAATCTTAGATGATATAGTACTGCTCTGAACTCAAACCACACATTTGAAGCACATTTTACATTTGAGAAAAGCTTTTTAAATATGATGTCGAATTTCAAAGCTATTCGAGTGTGGCAGTACACGGAATATGAAAGCTTTGAATTATCCTTTACAGGTGACGGTCTGAAAAAATTGAATGCTGACTACTTTTCAAATTATAAATCAACAAAGTGTATCCTAATGTCAAAGCTGCCAAGTCTAGTAATATTCAATCCTTTTCTATATGTGGTAGTTTTTCCGGTGTTATAAAATCTTTAAAATTGTATCCACAAAAAAGAAACAATTATAAGAAGATAATGTAACCCATTGGTGCTTGATGAGCCCGTCATTGAATTGCCTCTACAAGTTTAGAGGGTTATTTCTTGCCTAATCTTCAATTTTAAGAGTAATTGTAAATTGGATTTAAAAAAAAACAAATCAAGCATGATTTAAAATTATATTTTTTTTCCATATTTTAAATTTATTACTGCAAATGATTAGGTGTTAGAAATGAAAAGTGTAGTTCTGGCGCATGCACCTATCAGTCATGGTAAAATTCGATTCATTTACGTTGCACCTCATAAATTTATTTAATGAGAGTGTCTGATTGGTGGGTCCTTTTCAAATTTGTAAAAATTACAATTCAAATAATAAAATATCTTGTATTGTTTGAAAATGTATTCATACTCGAGATGACCTGCCTAATAGTTGAGCACTTTAATGTTGTACCTCTCAAATTAATAAATGGTAATTTCAAATAACAGTTTTTTTATAGTAGCTTACATAATAAGATCCTTGCTTATAATTAAAGTTGAGGTTCACATCATCAAATGATGCCACTTCAGTATGCTTCTTTTTATATGTTTTGTTTGTGTGTTGATACGATATCACATAATTTATGGATTTTTAAATCTAAAAAATGCATTTCATTCAATTATGAATTATCAGATCAACCATCTCCCCTTTTAAGAAACTACAGACTAATTCTTAGACTCTAAGATCAATCATCTCCCATTTTAAGAAACTACGGACTAATTATTACATTGTAAGTACCATCACAATTGATGCTATAAAAAATAAATTAAAAAATGGATGTGTAACTATTTTAAGAAGTTATTTTCAAAAACTAAGGAATAATTCTTACACTGTAGGTACCAACACAAACGATATTACGCAGCTGTGTACAGTTGGGGTGTACGCATGCCCTTTTCTCCCAATTCTAAAAATGTAGACTTTTGCATCCTTTTGTATATGAGAGGAAAAAGGTGGGAGGGATACTTGTCACATGATGACAAGTTTAGATTGTGATCCATGTGCTCAATTTCAATGACTATGATTAAATAGACAATGATTAAGGGATAAAGTAAAATTAAACATTGGAGGGTAAGGTAATGGGGATTAATTAGCCTAAATCAACCAATTAATTAATTTAGTCGGAGGATTTTGTGAATAGTTCGGCAAGAGAATTTACACCGCACGTAAATTCCCGATTTACACCCTTACCATAGGAAAATCAAACCCAAAAATGCTATTCCACCTCATCCATCTGCTTTCCATCCACTTGGCGGCGGTGTGTAGTGACGATGGGGGAATTTGTTTGGAGACACTAGCATGACAAACAGATGTTTGTGCAACATGTTGTCGTCCCAACACGATTCCCACCTCTAAAATTTGTAGAGGCATTACACTTCTCCATTGGCGATGAAGAGTATCACCCTTGTGCCCTTGAATGAGCTTGAATGGCTCTTTTGGGCTTCTATTCGCCTTCAAATATCTATCTTTTTCATTCAGTCCAACTTCTTCTTTCTCTAGACACTCAATTTGTCTCTCTTAAGCAATCCACACTTCATTTCACAACACTTTCTTGATTGTTGAAGCTCTAAGGTTGGCACTCTACTAGTTTTTCTCCTCATGTTCTTGTGAAAATAGTGTCATCACAAGCTTCTGATCTCCCATCTCCCTTCTCATGCTCAAAGGTCTATCTTGTTGGGGAGATTTCATATGCCCAGTGTGAAAGATAAATCGATCAAAAGGGAGAAATTAATAAAAAACATATATATGCATATTTCACATTATACAATTTATTCATAAAATAATATTATATTTCTACACTCATGTTACACGATTTCTTTAGGATGACATATGTATTCTATTCTTTGTTAAACCTTAATCGATTTCACATCCAATAACCGGCCCTTTCCTTCTTTCTTCATCATGGTAGGCCCTGCGCCCGGTGACACAACACCATGCTTTACGCTTTGTGACAGCGTAGGCCCTCTTGAACCATCTGTCACCAAACCAGCCAGGTTAGGGAACATGGTGATCCTGCTCACATTTTTTTTTTTTTTTTTTGAACTGGAGATATCCACGGCAGCTTTTACAGACAATCTCTCTCTATAATTCTTAAATTTTGTTTGTGATACAAGTGTGGTCATTACTTTTGCTCCTGCAATCCTAAATACCACACACCCAACCTAGTTGTAGTTTTGAAAATGTTCAGAGCAGCACAGTTTTTTTGAACCAGCTATGATATACTATAGTCTGACAAAGCATTCTTTTCTGCCTCTTCAAGTGGCTGGGCATCTGCGTCCTATGTTCTTGTTTCTCCTATGATGAGTCTTTTGCTGAAGCTGTCGAGATTTCTCACATGTGCATCACAACATGGTCCTTATCTTCTCACCATCTTTTAATTTCCTTCGTATCCTGATAGTTACCCAATGATGGCTGATGAAGTAGGTTCTGCATCCATACATCTAGCACATCCAATTAAGATGAGAATGATGTTACCGAAGTTCCAATAGGTATCCACCATTACTCTCAACTTCTCAAATCTACATTTCTCTCCCAATTGTCGTAAAGCTCTTTCATCACTTTCATAGGTCTGTTGTTTCCTTATTTTTCTTATTCTTTGAAAGGACAACCATAGAGAGAGAGGAGGCATAAGGGAAACAAAAGACCCTCTGTTAGAGGTGACTGTTATTCATTGTGGTTGACAAGAATATTGATTGGACGTGGCCTTTGTGCTGTCCGGATCACCCTAAGGTCCCATCCCTTGGCTGCCTCGAGTGTAACAACTGCATTGCAGTTTGAGCGTAAGCCAAAGTCTCTGCATTTAGTTTCAGAATAATCATCATGCTAGGTTGGTTAGTAACATTAATATTGGGGAAGGTGAAATTTAATATCAGCGGCAAGGGGTAGCACGTCTGATTTCTATCTAAATATTATTATTAACTAGATATGAAGGTTTGGTTAGATCAAAATAGCAATATATGACTACACCCATCTTGACCATACGACTACTTTGAAGGTATGTTCCTTGCATATAAAGGAAAAGATATCATTATTTTTTTGCAGGTTGACTCTAAGTTATTGGTGACGCTAGGCATTTATCATCAACCCGCTTTAATCCAGAATAAACGTCATACTCCATATGTGCAGCTGATGGCTCTAAAATGTTGAACCGAGCAGAAGGAAGCCCATGCTCATTATGAAAACTTTTCTTGACACCAGTTCCATAAGCCCTCATTAATTTATACGCATTTGACCATCAGAAAAATCAACTTCTTGGCAATTGTTATTTGTGACAAAATACAATGGTCACTAATGGGGAGAAGGCATTGAACTTTTAAACATGCTAAATTTGGGCTACTGGTTAACTTTGTTCAAAGTCTAGTTTTATTTTCTTTTTCCTGTACAAGCTTGATCGAGATTAGCGAAGATAATACATACTTGAGTTATTCACTTCCTTTTGGTATAGCTAGCCTATGAATGAGGAATAACCAAACTGTAAAACATGATGGTCTTTTAATCTATATGATCATTTGCATGCCTTTAGACCACTTACTAAAAGTTCCCAACATAGTTATCAAGACACGAAGGGGTTCATGTACCAGTACAGGGATGGGGATGCTAATCAAATTAG
>VDFB02305355.1:0-13301 GCA_007258455.2 Sequoia sempervirens | reverse complement strand
AGAATTGTAAAAATAGTGAAAATAGTTACAAAGCCTAGTGGCTACAGTTACCTATAGCATAAGTTGTAGGTGACTGTTAAAGATCTACGAGTGAAAAATTAATCTGAAACTATTTAAAAAAACAAATTAATCAATCCTATTCTCTGAAGAACTATGATTTATATCTATTCATGAAAAACGACAACTTTTACTAACCATAAACCATTTTACTTGCAATGTACACAATTAAACTAATGAAAAAATAATTAATGGAATTTAACATAAATAAACAGATAGATGAATGAAGTGAGGAGCAATACCTAAGTGGCCAACTCAGAAGACTACCTCACTTAACTAAAAACCAAATCTAACTCAAATTCCCACGCGTTCATGCACCATACAACTTCATTCATTGCATAACGCTAAAAATCATATTTTATTCCATAATATCATTGTAACAAAATGCCTTTGGATAACTAGAAAAACTAGAAAACTTCTAATTGCTAGTAACTTATAACAAAATCAACTAACCTATGAATTCATCCCTTAGCTTTATACAAAATAGGAAGATTTTTATTTAAGCTAGGTCAACTAACTAACTAACTAACTGTAACCATAAATCCCATTTCTACATATGAGGATGTGGAATAATGATTGACTTATTCATCTAACTAAAAAAATAAAAATACATTCAAATAAGGGAAAACCATTATTTAAATTTACATGGAAAAATGTCAGCATTTAAGAATGAATATCTTCCAACATTTATTCCTTTTATAATGATGCCTTCGACTCCACAGCTCCTACACTTTGAGCAGCTTGAACTCATTTAATCCTCATTATACTGCTTTAATTGCTTACCACCCAGCCAAGCATAGCCACTTTGCCATGAGGGCACACTGAAAGAGATTAATCCATACACATACATATACAACTAATCATCATAATTAAATAACAACAATTCATTCATATACATATATATTCATATTTATCCATGAAATTATACAAATATTTCTGCCATATTTCATTTCCATAAAATGGGTTCAAGGTTGCAAGGTATGTATGAAAGGATAACACATTATGGAAGTATTTTCTAAAAGGTACTTTACAAACATAGGTAAAGTGTCTTAAAAGTATATGAAAAACAAAAGAAAGATACTAATAACTAGACCCATAAGAAACTTATGTGACTTCATGAGATCAAGATCAAGAGCATTAAAAGAGCATTCATAAGGCATTTGAAGGTAGATTTCAATATTTTATTGTAGGAATTCAAAATCATATCATCATGTCAAGGGTCTAATGCATGCATTCATGTTGTTGAGCTAAATAATTGGATGTAGCATTTAAGATCTACTCACAACCATTGTTCACATCATATTCAAGGATCCTAGATCTACATTTTTCATGGCCACTACATGTTAGTTTACATATTTATTTCACAAGGCATCATCCAAGGTGACATCATTTACATATTTCACATTTCATGCTTCATTTCATTCATTTCATCATTTGGTTTAATTACTACCAAAGGTTTGTTGAAGAGAGCTACGATCCATAACTCAAACAACAATTTTTTTCACCGCCCCCTAAGGCATTTGCCTATCATAGTCTTGTTCTAGCTCAGAGAAGAGGGTATAGGAAGATTTGGTTGGAAGGTAATTCTTCGAACATTATTAATAATTTGAAGAATTTATCTCCTCTATCTTGGACAATTGAGGCCTTGATCAAGGATTCCATTGAAATTATTAAATCCTTTGATAAGGTTTATATTTCCCATATTTTGAGAGAGGGAAATAAGTTAGCTGATTTCTTCGCTAACTTTGGTGTTAGAGATAGTAAGGTTTGGGATTTAAATGATCCCCTCCCTTATGAGGCCATGGCTATTGTTATAAATGAAAGTTAAATTATTCTGCAATTTGTGCACGTCCTTGCTCACATGGTGGCATATCATTAGGAAGGAGGGTATGGTTATGATTTTGAGGAAAGGCTATCATATGGCGCGGGGTTCGAATTCATTATGGTTTGTTTGTCTTGTGGTTGCCTTCGCATGGATTGTGGGTGTTAGCTACATTAGTTTCTAGAGTCTTCTGTGGGATTTTTCAATTATGTGTGGTGTCTGCTACTTTTCCCTATTGAGTTCTTGGTGTTTGTTTTCCATCGTCATGGGTGGGGACAGAAATCGCGCTGAGCCTAAATTTATGACACCGCGAAGCAGAGAAAGGAAGTGTGGGTGATTTTAGAGAAGGGTGGCCTAACTCCCTTCATGGAGAAACTGCATGGAAATAATACTCAAGTTACTACCCTGGTCAAGAAAGGTTGGAAAGGGAGAACACTGGAGTTGGGTGGTAGGGAAATTGAGGCACGGATGAGGAGTTTATAGCTCAAATTACTGGCCTTTCGATTAAGGGCATAAAGGTGTACAAGGATAAAAAAGAGTCACTGGCCGCGATGTCTCTTTTCTTCAAGAAGAATGAGAGTGATGACTTGAAGCTGGTGAAGAGTGGAGGGTATCTTAGGACTTCCTTGAAGGCTCTCTAGCGGGATGTTGTCGAAGAAATCATGAGGTATGTTACTTTGGAAGGGAGGCATATGGCCATTAACAATTACCATTTTTTGTTGCTTAATCCTTTTAGGCACAAAAAATGTGTGTCTTTTCCTTATTATCTGCTGGTGTCGATGGATTGTGGGATTAAAGAGCACATGAAGAACCCCAAAAACCCTATTTTTCATGCGGGACTTATTCTGTTAATATATGAACATGTTAAAGCTCATGATGTCGAGAAGACTCTGGTGACTCCGAAAGCTAAAGCTAGGGAGGGTTATGACACTGAGTCAGGTGAGGAAAGGGAAAACCCGAGGAAGAGGAGGCTATTGTTAAATAAAGATTCTGAGTCAGACATGGATGATGTTGATTATGTCCCTGATTCATATGCTTCTTTGGAGGAGAGACCCATATCCCTTGTTCAGGGTAAACTTGGGAAAAGGAAATTGAGTTTGGAAAGGGGCTACACGACTTGCAGTGATGATGTGGAAGTGACTGTTCCTTTAAAGGGGAACAAAGACAAAAATGAGCTTTACGAGGAAGCTTCCTCTCCTCCCCCTACGTCTAGACTTGTGCAGGATCATGAGGGAAGTCAGAAGAGAAGGGTTTTGAAGAATTCCCCTTTCTCAGTGGGTGGTGGCTCCCAAGGTGGGGATGTTTTGAGCGCTTTCATTGGATTACCTAAGCAGAAGGAAAGAGTTGTGGGTGGTGATCAAGCTGTTGGAGCTAAGAAAGTAGACACAAAGCGGATTCATAAGAGGCTAGCTGCTGCGGAGTAAATTGTTGAATCCATTCGTAGGATGAAGTCTCTTGTGACTGTTGTTAAAGGTAAGGAAGCCTCTGAGGAAAAGGTTCATGAGAGTTCCTCTGAAGAGGATGTTGTTGTGGGAAAGCACATTGAAAACTTTGATAGGGAGGATCTTTCTGATGTGTTGGGTTTGGCCCGCGACAGTGCCAATGTTCTTTTTAAACTTTTTAAATGGTTTTTTCATGAGATTAATAGGACTAATGTTCACATTAGAAGCATTGCTTGTAAGGTTGAGGATCCTACGATCCAAATCCAAATTGATAATTTAATGGCTGGTCGTAATACTGTTGCTAACACTGTGGTGGAGGAAACCATCAATCTGAAACAAAGTATGGAGGTTAGAATGTTCTCCCTTGAGGAGATAATTGACAAAATTTGGAACATGGTTATGAAGAGTGGGGAAGATCCTAAAGTCCTGACTAGGCCGGACTCTGCGAAGGCTTTTCCCCCTATTAAGAGAAAGGAAATTTTGTTTGCTTATGATATGGTTGTTGAGGGTAAGTGGATTGGGGAGGATTATGTTGCTGCTAAGGGTTCTACTAAATGTTTTGTTTTGAGCTCTGAGGTAAATAATAGGGGGCCTAGGGTTAGGACTAGAAATAGACTGAAAAATCAGGTTGGGGCCTTGGGTTTGGAGGTTTCTGTACTGGGGTTAAGGGACAAAAGCTTGCTGCTAGTGAGATGGAGGCTGTTGAAATTCTAAACAATATTTAGTGTTGTGTGCCATTTTTTGGCTTCTTTTTGGATGGTGGTTTGTTGTCGTTGGGTTGATGGTTGTTTCTTGATGTTTCCTTTTTGTTTCAACTGTTCCTTTTTGTAAAGGGTTTCAGGCCCCTTCAAAACCTATTTTTAGTCTAATCAAAACAGTTTTCTTCCCTTGAGTTTGTGATTGCAAATTTAGAGGTTGAATATCAAGCTGATCAAGATTTGGAGCAGAATTGTCAAAGTTGCAAAAGTTGTCATTCAAAGTGAAAGATCACAAAAAGATCTCTATAGAATTGCATACAGACTTCCAAAACTTATCAACGGGGAATTTAAGAGTGCAAACATCAAGGAATATGACACTGAAATCATTTTTCCAAAACTCTAAAAGGACCCATTTGCAACTGAAGGAGAATGAGTCCTTTGTAGGTCAAAAACAATAAATTTTTGGCTAGGTAAAACAACTTTTTATTCTCTAAGAAATTCCCCATAGTTGATATAACAATTAGGTAGCATTTCTGATTGTTATTGGTATCTTATTTTACATAATTTGAGTGTTTAGGGTCTTAGAAAAATTAGTGGTAGATCCCTTTGTGAATGCATTTGGGTCTACCTTATTTTTCCCCTACATAACGAACTAACCTCACACTAGTGCCAATAACCAACATATCATCAACATAAAGCAAAAGAATAACAAACTCACCATTTGCAAGCTTCTTATAGTAGATGCATGGGTCTGATTCATAATGAGTAAAGTGTTTCTGAGTCATGAAGCTATCAAATTTAAGATACCACTACCTTGAGGCTTGTTTGAGCCCATACAAACTCTGCTTCAATCTGCAATACAAATGCTCCTGACTTTGTTTAATGAAACCCTCAAGCTACTCCATAGATAACTCTTCCTCAATATTTCCATGAAGAAATGTTGTTTTAATGTCAAGTTGCTCAAGCTCAACATCACATACAACTTCCATGCCCAAAACAACACAAATTGTTCCCATCTTAACAACTGGTGAGAAAAATTCATTGAAATAAATCCCCTTTTCCTGAAAAAAATATTTCACAACTAATCTATCCCTATAGCATTTACTACCTCCATCTTCTTCTTTCAGTCGATACACCCATTTATTTTTGAGTGGTTTTTGATTTGGTGGAAGGGTAACCAAATATCATGTATCATTTGTCTTCAAAGACTCCATTTCATCTTGCATAGGCTCCATCCATTTCACTAAATTTTCATCTTTGCATGCTTGTTTAAAAGTTGTAGGCTCTGACTGATTGAAGAAAATAGCTCACAATCATCAAATTTAGCTAGGTGATTCTTCTCACAGGTAGACCTCCTTAATTGAGGAGCTTGTTCTTGCAAATTTGTGTCCAAGCTTAATCTTTGTAATTGATTTTGGACATCATCTATATCATATTATAAATTTCCATCAATACTCTACTTTTGTACTCCAATTGCCTGTGGCAAAAAAATTCCTTGTATTTGCACACTTCTCTATTCCATATTAAAGGTCTTATTTTCTTTTTTCATTGGCTACGATGACATAGCTTGTAAAAAAACTTGTAAAGGTTGTGATTTATTTTGAATAGGCATAAATAAACATAGACCAGACTGCATTGAAAATTTAGAGAGTTGTGCATTAACATATGTAGACTGTGAACTATGATGAGTGGCACCACTATAGAGGACTACATAGCATTCCCAAAAAATTTCCTTTGACCTTCCAAAAGAGGGTGTGAAGGATCATTTAAAGGCTTCTCAAACAATGTTGAAGGTAGCGTAGGACCAAAGGAAGGTTGTGCATCAATAATTGAGGGTTGCACACTAAGATGTGATGACTGCACATGAATATTAGAGGGTTTCATTTGATTGAGCACGCACATTCCAAGTTACATTTGAATAATTAGTGGATGCCTTGACAAATGCATTTGAACTTGATGCTATGTACCAATATAAGGAGGCTATGAAATAGATAATGTTGACTATGAATAAACACATGTCTACTTATCATTTGTAATTTCAAACAAATCAAGAGGCACATATTCTTTCTCTAAACTCTCTTGTTTTTGTATACCTAGGAAGAATTTTTCATTAAACACATCCCAAATGTGAATAAGTTCCTTGGCAAAAGGATCCCACAAATGAAATACATATTGTTCTTCACCATAGCCAAAAGATATACATCACCTTTTCTTTGAATCCAATTTCATTTTCTTTTCCTCGGGAACATGATCGAATGTTTAACAACCAAAAACTCATAAATGAGAATAAGAAATTTATTTTCCCAACCATTTCTCTTCGGGAATATCAAAATCCAATCTATATGAGGGGCTACTGTTAATCAAATATATTGTTGTGTTAACCACCTCCACCCAATATTACTTGCTTAGGCTTGCATTAGAGAGCATACATTGAACCCTCTCTAAAATAGTTTTATTCATCCTCTTGGCTAGACTGTCTTATTGAGGAGTAAAAGGAACTATTTTGATCAGTCTAATGCCATTATCTACACAAAAGCTATCAAATTTCCCAGAACAAAATTCTCCCCCATTATTAGTTTGTAGACATCTTATTTTATGTCTAGTTTGATTCTCAACCATGGCTTTGAAAACTTTGAACTTAGAAAAAAAAATTGATTTTTGATTGATCATATAGACCCATACTTTACAAGTACAATCATCAATAAAAGAGATAAAATAATTAACTTGTCCAAAAGAAGGTACCTCTGTAGGTCCAAACACATCTGAGTGCATGAGTTCCAAAGGTGTTGACTGCATCTCATGATCATTCTTCAAGAAGTTGATATGCCTTTTTTTCCATGAATGCAATACTCACAGAACTCCAAATCAATGGATTTAAGGTCTAGAAGTTGATCCCTTTGAAGAATAAATCAAGTCCCCTTTCACTCATATGTCAAATCCTCTTATGCCAAAGCTTTGAATCATTGGCCACAATTTCCATTACAACTCCCACTTCGCCATGGCACATTAAAACATAAATATTACCCAATTTGTTTCCTTTTGCAAGCACCAATACACCCTTGGTTACTTTCCAAGTATCTAAAGAAAATTTAACATCACACCCTTGAGCATAAATCTAGCTCACTGATATTAAATTTTGTTTCAATGTAGGAACATGTCTCACATCTTTCAAGATCCATTTATTTCCATTTTTTAACTGTAACATCACATCACCTTTTTCTATGATTTCACATTCTTTGTTATCACCAAGAAAAACTCTACCAAACTTACCTTCTTGGTAGTTTGTGAAAGCTCCCCAACATAGAGTAGCATGAAAAGAGCCATTGAAATCAAGCACACATGAATCTGCAGTCGTGTCACTTGTTGATAAAACCAAAACACCATCATCTTTATCATATGAAGTGTTTACTTCATTATTTCTTACCTTTTCTTGTACCTTTTTATAATTCCAATAATTCTTTTTTGTGTGACCCAATTTGCCACAAAACTAACAAGCACCATTCTACCACTAGAATTCAATCTTGGAGCAGATTTGGACTTTTTTATGTTATTATTTGTGTCCCTATCTTGACTCCTTCCCCTATTTCTAGTACTTATAGCAGTTAAATCATCACCTAAAGAGAGTTCTTGATTCTTCCTCCTCATGTCTTCACTAAGTGTGGCTGCAACATCATCAAATTTTAGTTTACTTTTGGTAGCCACCGAAATGCTAACTGCCATGACAACCCCTTCCTAGTTGTTCGGTAAAGAAAATATTAAAAGAATTGCTTTAATTTCATCATCTAAATTGATACCCACTAAATCAATTGGGTGACCAAGGTATTGAATTCATTGAGATGATTTGAAATGATCCCACCTTCTCTCATTTTCAAATTATATAACTTCTTCATGATAAAAACCTTGTTCAAAGCTGATTTCGTCTCGTACATATTTGAAAGCTTATCCCATAGCTCTTTTGATGTCTTCTCATCTGAAACGTTGAAGAGGACATTGCTTGAAAATGAAAGAAAAATAGTGGCCCTTGCTTTCTTATCCAATTTCTCCCACTCTTCATCTGACATTGAACCTTTTTCCTTTCTTTTTTCCTACCGGTGTGAGTGAGAGATCCTACTTAATCAGCAGCGATTCCATCTGTACCTTCTACAATCTGAAGTTCTACCCCACAAACTTGTCTATCTTCCATTTATCTGTGTCATCCATGATTCTGAATTCGTTTCATCACCAAGATTCTCCACTAGGATTTGATACCAATTGTTGATGGAATTATCATAGAATAAATGAAAAGAAACAATTGTAGAAATTAAAAAAACAATTGAAAGACAAAAAACATAGACAAGAGAAACAAAAAAATTTATAATGGTTCACCAACTGGCTACATCCACTTTCAATAGGGGAAATTTTTTTATTGAATTTTGTTTTTGCATACATCCATATGCTATAACATAAACATCTTCATCAAGAGAATTTTTTGCATTTTCGAGTTTTAATAATATTATGCCTGTAAGAAAAGGAGGCGAAGAGACACTGTACGTAATTGCCAAGAAATTTGTTGGGCTTCACATACCCAACACCTCTCCTGAAAAAAATGCAATGAGGGAAAGAATTGATGGACCATGCTAATAGATGTTTAGGCATATGTTTTTTTGGAGTTACGTCACCTATCTTGTTGCTAGAAAAATGTGATAATACCAATGAGTTTTCAAAATAATAATTTATCATGGAAAAAAATCCCAAGCTCACCATTTCAAAATATTAATTTGGAATGGGAAAAAATCCCAAAACGTCACCATTTTTTACATTCACATTTTGGACATTGCTAGAGAGTGAGAAAGGGAGTTGCAAGCATTTAGAAGCTGAAGCAGAGTGACCACTCTCCCTACCAAAACACATTTGATCCAAAACACATTTGATAAGCGCAAACACCTAGGTATGTATATCTGTGAGAAATATATGCCATTTTTCCATCCTGCCAAGGAACTGTGAAGAATTGAATGACTATTCATTGTGAAGATGGGTTTTCATTGATGGGAAAACAAAGGGTTTTCCTTGCAAAAAGGGGTTTTCATTTGAAATGTAGGGTTGTTTTTGTGTTTTTGTGTTGAGGGTTTTTTAATTTTACCATTTTAATGCATACACGACACATAACTTTTAGAGGAAACCGAATGAAATAACTAACAAACCATTGTGGAAATATGAGTGAAATAAATAAATAGCATTTAGAGAAAAAAAAACCATGCAAGAATATATAACTAGGTTGGAAAACACAAAGAGGGTTTTGCAATGAAATGATATATTTTAAAACCACATAAAGCCCATAATGTCACCATTTTTGACATTCTCATTTTGAAGATTGCTAGTGAGCTCAAAAGGGAGCTGCTTTGGGTTTGGAGGCTGAAGCAGAGTGTCCATCCTCACTACCAAAACACATGTGACAATTGTAGGCAGCTATCTAGTAGGTATGTATATCTATGAGAAATATGTCATTTTTCCATTCTACCTAGGGTCTATGAAGAATTGAACGACTATTCATTGCGAAGATGGGTTTTCATTGATGGGAAAACAAGGGTTTTCATTTTCCCTCAATGTGTAGAGGGTTTACAACATTTTTTGGGTTAGAGGTTTCATAAATTATGTACTCACCTCCCACTATGTTTTCCAAACTACAATTATACTGTGCATGCATATTTGGATCACATTAAGAAATTGAAACACAATTTTTACTCTGTGTAAGACTTGTTATAAAAATTGAAGTTTCCTTTCATTACATTCATACTATCTCAATAACTAAGGCTTTTCAAGACATTCATATTGTTTTGTAAAATTCTAGGTTGGAAAACACTGGGTGTTATAAGACTTGCAACTCAGATAGTATTGTAGGACCCTTTACAAGTAACAACCCAATTGCTAAGTCACCCCTCACCTTAATTTGGTATGCTTTTTGATTGTATTGATAACCTTTTGTGAATTAGATAGTAATAATTTAATGAAATTGGAAAGCACTAGGTATTATGAAACCTGCAACCCACATAGTGTTGTAAAACCCTCTAAATGAAACAACCCAATTGGTTAGTCACTCCACAACTCAATCTAGTTAGTTTTATGAAACCCCCACCTACAAATCCTCTACATGCTCTCCACCACTTATCTTTGAATGTACATAATGAAATAAATGGAAAACCACATTGTGTTTTCCAACCTACAATTTTATTCTGCATTTAATTATAAATCATATGAGGAAATTGAAATGCAAATTTTAGTGTAAGTAAGAGTTTCTTTAAATTGTGAATGTGAATGAACTTCACTACATTTTTACTATCTACAAAACTAAAGGTTTTCATTGCAATCATGTTGTCAGCTCCATTTGTCAAGTCTCACCATCAGTGTGTTTTATTAGGAGATTGGCATGAGGGATGGGGTGTTATGTTATAATGTCTATGCATAGGTGCATTTTTTCGGGAGATTATCTTCTCCACCACTTATCTTTGAATGTAAAAAATGGAATAAATGGAAAACCATATTGTGTTTGTTGGTGTAAATAAAGTCTTGTACCTAGTTAATTCATTACTAGGGGACTTATTTGCACATGTTAAGTTTACTTAGGTCCTAGGAAGGAATCTTTCTAGAAGGTGTTAGTTGTCATTAGTTGTTATCTTATCTTTTGACAACTACTACATGTGAACCTAGGTAAGTGTGATTAGTTGTCTCATGTCTTGGCTATATAACCAAGGGGTCTCTCTCATTGAACACATCATATCATTGAATCATATTAATAAGAATGCAGTTTATTCTTGTCACATTCTATCTCTCTTTTTGTGCTTTCCATTTGGTATCAAGATCTTGGTAGCCATATCAAATTCTAACATGGTATTAGAGCAGGTTGGGTGCCATTGGAGAGTCCTTTTCTGAAGAGAGATACCAGATTTGGGGGTGTTCCATTTTTGTCTTTTGTGGCTCTTTATTGTAGGTTCAAATAAGAGCTTGTTGGTGCAAATCTAAGCTCGCCATTGCATTCAGAAGGTTTGAGAAAGTCAAAATTTTCCTTTTGTTTCATCCAAATTCAGACATATGAGGCCAAATCTATGAGGTTTGAAGCTAAAGAGTGGTTGCTAAATCCAAAAGGTAGCTGCAATTTTGGAGCATTTTGGGTCAAATCCAACCCTACCATCATGTCCAGAAGGTCCAAAAACCCTAAGATCGATTGCCAATTTGTCCAAATCACAGTAGTTGTCCGAAGAGGCAATTTATTTTTTCCCAGGGAGCCGTACAACCCCCCATGTCACAATAAATATCCCGACAGTATGATTTGTAAAAAAAATATTATTATTTTTTTGTGGAATTTTTCTGAATTTTTTTTCAAAAAAATATATAAATTTTCATAGTTTTTATATATTGTAGTTTTAAAAAAATAAAAAAATATATATATGCATACCCTGCATATGCAGGGTACTACAATCCCTGCATAGAGGCAGGGTATGCAATACCCGCATGGGCTAGTGGGTTCCATGGCTCTAGCCATGGCCCCTATCATCCCACATGCAAAAATTGACGAAAAATCAAAATCAACTGCGATTTAAAAATTTTGGTGCTTGCAATAAAAACCGACCTACATAAATACATCCAATCGACGAAATTAAAAAGCAGTCGTCACTTCAGAAAGATTTTGAAAAAGATTCTTTCCTACTGATTTTTTTTTTCGAGCATATTCCACTGTTTGGAATATTCCACAGCATATTCTTCTGATGACAAAGGACCAAGGTGACAGTGATGTGTAAACGATCATCAAATTTAATCATGCGACTTCTTGTGTCAGAAATCAGCATCAGTGCCATGTCAGCAATTTTTTTTGAATTTTCATTTTAGCAGTTCATTTTCAAATGTAGATATCTTGGCCATATGACCTTTTTTTAAGCAATTTTTTTTTTATTTGGGCTATTTTTTCACGCTCTTCATAGTGGTGCAATCAGAATTTGGTTTTGGTGTTTTCCTTTTCCAGAATTTGTAGATTCTCACAGGTGTTGCTACTTCATCCTCATTTTGGGAACTTCAGGGGCTCATATCTTGCTCCTACGGTAACATTTTTGTGTGCAATTTTTTTTGAAAGTGGATTATTTTTCATATATTTTTCAGTGGAATGATTAGATTGATCTCATCTTGTACCAAAAATTGTACTTGATTATGTGGCCAAATTTGGCATTTGCATGCACCAAGATCAAAGACCACTTTGTTGTTTTTGGCAAGTGACAACTGTAAATGCACTACTCATAAAGTTCCAAGCTCATATATTGCTAGGGGGGTAATCTTGTAGTGGTTTATTACATTCTTTTGCTTTATTTGTGTTCTTGCAATGGGAAAATCTCAAATTTAACTCCCAAATCCACATAACTATGCTACATAGAAAAAATTCGTATGGCACTATCTCATGATGAAAGGTCTAATAGGTCATCATCTAAATGAAACCACTCAAAAACATACTGATGCTAAAGAACTTTCAAGGTGGGAGATTTATCATGAGAAAACACTTGGATGGATATGTTCATTAGTCTCATTTGATTTACAATTTCATATTGAATCATGTAATACACATAAAGAGGCATGCAATACTTTTGAAAAATTGTATGATAAAACATATAAGATTAGGGGATATTAGACTAATAATGATTTGATGAATCTTGATCCTAAATTTTTTGACCACATCCAAGACTACATCTCCAAAATCAAGCAACTAAGATCAAAGTTGAAGGAATGCAACATTGAAAAAGAGGATTTATAGTTGATTCTAAATGTGTTATCCAAGCTTGGTCTTGAGAATTTAGTGTTTTCTTCTAGCTTTCATACCCATCAACTTTCTATGGGAGCATCATATGTTGATCCTAAGTTTGATGAATTTGCAAATCTCCTAATCCAAGAGGAAGCTAAGTTAATGAACATGGGTCTAATGAAGTCTTCCAAGTCACAAGCATTGTTAACAAGTGACTCTAAGGGACAAAGAATTGGGGAATCTTGATAAGAAGCAAAAAAAGGAAAAGAACAATCTAAGAAGGAGAGTCATTTTTGCGCATAATGCAAGAAGGATGGACATGAAGAGCACTATTGTTATAAGAAGGATATTGATGAGTTAAAAAATCTTCTAAAAAAGAATCACATTGATTTTCCTTCTAGATTTTTTGAATCTTCTTCTCCTTCTACTTCAAAATAGTCTAAAAAGGACAAAAGTCAAGCATTTATATCAAGAAAAAAAGGACAAGCTCTTGTGCTTTCTCAGGTCCAGGATCAGGGAGATGG
>VDFB02305354.1:0-43283 GCA_007258455.2 Sequoia sempervirens | reverse complement strand
ACATCAGCTTGCATCAGTGCCATGTCAGCAATTTTTTTTGAATTTTCATTTTAGCAGTTCATTTTCAAATGTAGATATCTTGGCCATATGACCTTTTTTTAAGCAATTTTTTTTTTATTTGGGCTATTTTTTCACGCTCTTCATAGTGGTGCAATCAAAATTTGGTTTTGGTGTTTTCCTTTTCCAGAATTTGTAGATTCTCACAGGTGTTGCTACTTCATCCTCATTTTGGGAACTTCAGGGGCTCATATCTTGCTCCTACGGTAACATTTTTGTGTGCAATTTTTTTTGAAAGTGGATTATTTTTCATATATGTTTCAGTGGAATGATTAGATTGATCTCATCTTGTACCAAAAATTGTACTTGATTATGTGGCCAAATTTGGCATTTGCATGCACCAAGATCAAAGACCACTTTGTTGTTTTTGGCAAGTGACAACTATAAATGCACTACTCATAAAGTTCCAAGCTCATATATTGCTAGGGGGGTATTCTTGCAGTGGTTTATTACATTCTTTTGCTTTATTTGTGTTCTTGCAATGGGAAAATCTCAAATTTAACTCCCAAATCCACATAACTATGCTACATAGAAAAAATTAGTATGGCACTATCTCATGATGAAAGGTCTAATAGGTCACCATCTAAATGAAACCACTCAAAAACATACTGATGCTAAAGAACTTTCAAGGTGGGAGATTTATCATGAGAAAACACTTGGATGGATATGTTCATTAGTCTCATTTGATTTACAATTTCATATTGAATCATGTAATACACATAAAGAGGCATGCAAGACTTTTGAAAATTTGTATGATAAAACATATAAGATTAGGGGATATTAGACTGATAATGATTTGATGAATCTTGATCCTAAATTTTTTGACCACATCCAAGACTACATCTCCAAAATCAAGCAACTAAGATCAAAGTTGAAGGAATGCAACATTGAAAAAGAGGATTTATAGTTGATTCTAAATGTGTTATCCAAGCTTGGTCTTGAGAATTTATTGTTTGCTTCTGGCTTTCATACCCATCAACTTTCTATGGGAGCATCATATGTTGATCCTAAGTTTGATGAATTTTCAAATCTCCTAATCCAAGAGGAAGCTAAGTTAATGAACATGGGTCTAATGAAGTCTTCCAAGTCACAAGCATTGTTAACAAGTGACTCTAAGGGACAAAGAATTGGGGAATCTTGATAAGAAGCAAAAAAAGGAAAAGAACAAGCCGCATAAAGAATCAAAATCCTCATTCTCAAAAGGAGAATCATCTAAGAAGGAGAGTCATTTTTGCGCATAATGCAAGAAGGATGGACATGAAGAGCACTATTGTTATAAGAAGGATATTGATGAGTTAAAAAATCTTCTAAAAAAGAATCACATTGATTTTCCTTCTAGATTTTTTGAATCTTCTTCTCCTTCTACTTCAAAATAGTCTAAAAAGGACAAAAGTCAAGCATTTATATCAAGAAAAAAAGGACAAGCTCTTGTGCTTTCTCAGGTCCAGGATCAGGGAGATGGCTTCTAGATTTGAGAGCTTCTCATCATATGGCATCTTCACAGTCTATATTCTCTTCTTTTGATCCTTGTACTATGTCTCCTATCTTGATGGGAAACAATACATACATGAGTGTAATTGGGAAGGGATCTATTAGTTTTGGGGAAAACACTTTTCAAGATGTTTTGTGTGTTCCTCATTTGACAAACAATCTTCTTTCCAAAAATCAGATTACACATGGTGGAGATGGGAGAACTGTGGAGTTCACACCTGATTCAATCATCATTCGAGATTTGGAGAGTTGAGAGATCATTGCTACTGGGGTGGTTGATCATTCATCTCAGTTGTGTACCTTTGTAGATTTTTCTTTTGAGGGTGACATTGTTCCTTCGACTATTTATATGAACCATGATTTATAGGAGACATTTGGCTTCTTGAACTTGAGAGTACTCACATCAGATCCAATTCTTGAGTTATGCATTTCATCTCCTCCATCTACTATTGCAGTTGATGATGCTTGTGATTCCACAATTTGGGTTCCTTGTGATTCAATGCAATTAGACACACAGGGTTCAGATACCAGATGACTTTGATGGTTTTTCTGATTTGTCAGGAGTATCCTGTAAGATTTGGGAGACATAGCATTCATCTTCTCTGATGGAGAAGATCCTTCTAATTGTTGAGAACACCTGACCCCAGACATTCTCCCTGAAGATCATTTCATTGACATGACTATGGATACTTTTGGTTCCAACATTTGGAGGAGGCTTCTTTGTCTTCAGAGGGGATATCTTTGTCTTTGGATCATGTTCTATATTCATCTCTACTAGATTTTGGATTTTCCTCTTCAACAATGTGGCCTACGACACCTATTTTGAGTGTGTCAGCTTTCAACATCAACATGGAGACACTAGAGCATTCTTTAGAGATATCATCCATCATCCATCTTCTAGACATCCTAGATACATCCATGGTTTTGTTTCTTCCTAAGGGGAGAAATGTTGTTTGATGCTTTTGGATCATCTTCAACATTCAATGTCGAGATTCTACCATCATTGTAGGAGACTCAACATTAAGGGGGGGTTTCCTTGCCTCTCTTCTACTTCTCTCTTATGGGGGGTATTTTTCCTCACATGGGGTTTTTACCTTCTCATTCTTCATTAAGAGCATTTCTGTTTTGTATTTCATCTCTCTTTTGGGGAGGAGTTTTGTACCACTTGGTTTTCTCCTTTTCTTTGTTTGTGAGAGATTCCATTTGCATATGTACATGGGTAACTAACATGGCCTAGTAGTTGGGATCCATCTTTGCATCTTTGTGTCATTTGCATAATAATCTGCTACTCCCTAAGTTTCACTTAAGTGGGGGTGTTGGTGTAAATAAAGTCTTGCACCTAGTTAATTCATTACTAGGGGAATTATTTACACATGTTAACTTTACTTAGGTCCTAGGAAGGAATCTTTCTAGAAGGTGTTAGTTGTCATTAGTTGTTATCTTATCTTTTGACAACTACTACATGTGAACCTAGGTAAGTGTGACTATTTTTCTCATGTCATATGATTAAGACACTTGTCATAATCCTATGACATCTTGCATCTTACCTTGGCTATATAACCAAGGGGTCTCTCTCATTGAACACATCATATCATTGAATCATATTGATAAGAATACAATTTATTCTTGTCACATTCTATTCTCTCTTTTTGTGCTTTCCATTTGGTCTCAAGATCTTGGCATCCATTACCAATTCTAACAGTGTTTTCCAACCCACGGTTATATTTTACATTTATAAATCATATGAGGAAATTGAAACATGCAAATTTTAGTGTAACTAAGAGTTGCTTTAAATTGTGAAGGTGAATGAACTTCACTACATTCTTACAATCTACAAAGCTAAAGGTTTTCACTAGACTTGTGCTATCTACATATAATTTTTCCAAACTAATAACTTGTAATTTTCTTGTGGTATACTGTACCAAAGTTGTCTTGTCCATCAAAACCTTTTCAATAACTTCCCTAGCATTATTATCATTTTCAAAAAGAGTACAAAAGCAATTTGAATAGTCTTGTTATTGAAGAAAAAAGTTTAATGTATTTTGAATCAATGTTCACCACACTTTGCCTAACTCCTCTTTTATCCCATTCAATTGAAATGAGGAAAGAAAAGTTAGCCAAGGTGTCGTGATAATTGAGTGGAATGCATTAAAATTTGCTTGAAGAGTAAGAATATTCAAATTCCTATGTGCTCTTTTTGAAAATGATAATAAGTTAGGGAAGTTCAAGAAGAGGTTCAATAAACAATACAATTTTGGTGCAATGTGTCACAAGAAAATTAAAATTTATTAGACTGGAAAGTGCCAATTATGAAGCTTCAGAACTAATAGATAAAACAGTTATTACAATTCATAGTGGAAAATATACTATGTTGTAGAAGTTATTCATGATATAATTTATTTTTTCAACTCCGCTCATAGGAACATCTTTCAATTTCTTTGCCTACACAAATTCTTGTGCAATAAAAAATCTCTTCAGATTGTCCACTTGTGCATTGTCATTTTCCCTTTGCATATACTATGTCATTCCCCAAATTCAACTTGAGCCTTACCTCTTTCACAACTAATTTTTTTTAAATCATTATAATTTTCTCTTTTGATCTCAATCACACTTTATATCTCAAGTTCTAACAATAATTGGATGATGACATAATTAATTACAACCTTTTAGATTATTCAAGGGATTAATGCAAATCATAACTTAAATCAACTGGTAATAGTATAAGTAATTATATGTTTGAGTTTCATTAGTTTAAGAGCATAAATATGATGGAAAATTGATTATATCTTTAAATCATTATTAGATTCTGAATTAACTAAATGATCATAGGGAAATCTATTAGATCCTTAGAAATAATATCCACGCTTCATTAAATTATCCGCTCTCTTTTTGTTTATTATTGTAAAATAAATAATTCATTATTAAGAGTTTACATACACCATCTCAACCTATGTAAATGTAATGTTCTTCATAATTTTAGGTCACTACAACAAAGTTGAGATCTCATTTGATGGAAAGATTTAATTAGAATTTTCTCTTGTATTTATTAATCTTTTTGTATTTAAAATAGATACAATAATTACTATCTTAAATGGATTATCCCCTTCTTTTTCTTTAATTATTTAAGTTTGTAGGTTGAAATCTACTAGAGGGGATTTATATTATTTATCTCTTGCTCCAATGTTGAATTCTTCTTTTTTATTACAAGATAAAATCATGGTTTGGTACTCAGCTAGATAACTTTCACAATCAATGTGACATTAGTTAAATACTATCAAATATCTAGAACATGAAATAATATTAATGACCTTATGGTGAATTTACTAAATTGAATTTACCTTGTAGTACCCAACCAAGGAAGCATCTAATTATGATGATCCACTTTACTGCAATAATTGTTAAACAATTTGTCAAGGAACCAGCTCTATACAATTAGCATCCACCTCTATCATGAAGAAGTTAAAGTGACAAACATAGATATATTTGATTAACTACCTCAAGAATGAAATTTCCTCATTGAAAAAACTATTAATTCTTTGAAGACTAAATCAATTTCATATAAATTGATTTTCTTATTATCATATCACTTTTCTAATTAGTATTACATGAATTCAAGAATGACTATATTCAACCAAGAATCCAAGCAAAGAAAAAATTGGAAATGAATGATTAGAATTAGCATCAAGATCCTTCAAACTAAATTTTCATTAGCTTAAGTGATTCAAAGAAATTTCCCTCAAAAAAAAAAAAAATGCTTGCTTCTAACATGGGCAAGGAGACATTAATCACAACAACCTTGTTAAGAGTCTAAGATGTTTGAATCCAAAGGATGAGAGATTATAACTTAGGTATTTTTAACTAAGTTCAAATTAGCATATTACTTTTAATCCCTTTTTTAGCAAGGCTAAGGACAAGGTCACTTAATGACTTCACCCCATAATATCAACAAAACAACTTTACTCAGTAATAAGATATTACACGAAATTGGGACCCTAGGAAAACAAGTAACCCCAGAGTTCCTAGTATTGGAACCACACTTTGATACCAAGTGTCATGCCCCAAATTCAACTCGACCCAACCCAAACACAACTATCAAAAAATTTCAACTAGCAACCACTAATCAAGGAAAAACTAAGTTCTACGATCAAACCTAAATGGATGACATCATGTTTACGATGCCATCTCATCATCTAACTAATCTAATATGAAATTTTCTCCTAATTGATTCTAAGTCATAAAAAAATTCTTCTCCTTTAAATTACTAAATTACAAACATCATCCTTCCAACTTTCCTAACTAAATCAGTCTTTTCTAAAGGATGAAGGAAATATATTATTGCATAATTAAAGTATATCTTGTCAGATGTTTTTAATACAATAACTAACCCACGTCAAAAGAAACTTTACCTAATCTACAAGCCTAACACACAATTTAAAATATTATTCTAAATACAATCATAACATAAATGATAATGCATTTCCATTATCTTAACTTGGCATGATAATTGCATTTAAACAAAGAACTAAGTGAAAGTCACAAAAATAACTATCGGTTGAATCTAACAATTCTCCTTGAAATATCATTAACTTCTAAATTAGAGAGTTTAGGATAAAGCTAAAAACATGATTTATTCTCACATCTAAAAGTTAGGGAAAAGTTGAATTCCCTCTAAGTCTTTGTTTGTTCAATTTAGTTGTTTCAATCAATTAAGAGAATTAAGTTAAGAATGGAGTATAGAAAACATGCATGTGAAATTCAAACATGTGTTGATAATATATGTATATCAAGGAACCTCACAATATGTCGTAGGGTAGTATTTGGGAAACATCTAGTTAGGTTATCTATTAAACCAATAAATAATGATGGAAAAAATGAAGAATGGTAAAGAGTGAACCTTGCATGAAGATAAAAAGGTTCATTGATTAAATTATATGTCAATATGTACAATACCATATGTTATTATAAGATTCAAAGGTCATTTTATGTTTGCAATTATCGATTGTTTTGTATTTCTTTAATTTCAAGGCTGGTCAACTCCACAAAAGGATATAAAAGTCATGGAAAATCCTAACCTGGGAATTGGACATTCTAGTAGGTGACTAACATCTTCTTATGGTTGTTCATTTACATTGTCAAACCAGGGAATGTATACTTGAAATGGAGAGACACTATATGTGCACTAAGAACCAGGTTCAGTCACAATTTACCAGAAATAAATGCTTGGAAGGAATTCTACTTATGCTGCAGTAATATAATGTAAAGTCTTCTTAACTTAAGAATAACTTCAACAAAGTAGGAATCATGACAACTATTACTAAGAAACAAACTATGAACCAGCCTTATGTTGTAGGAACAAACACAAGGATGGATTCCTGATGTTGTAGGAACAATATAAGATTGAGTTTGCACTAAAACCTTCAAGAATGAAATCTAACTTATAATCAATAGAAGATAAATAACTAACTACATATACTCACTAAGTGGGCCCCCTTAGCAAGAATCAACTAGTTTATGCAAGAATTGAACTCAAAACTTCATCAGCTTTTATTCATAAACTTGGACTCATATACATTGATTGTTCTGTTTGTAAGAAAATTAACACAAAACATTGTTTCTCATTATAATACTAACTTTAACATTCTGTTGCTCACTCACGCAGGAGGAACACTTATTTATATTAGAAAAGAAACTAACTACCTAACTCTAACAGAGAAAGATGTGGACATAAATGCATCTTGAAACTGAGGAACAAACTTCTCACAAATGAAGGCATATCTATTCAACACGATTAAGAGAGAATTTAGTATTCCACTCTTCCTAGATTAATGATCATTTATATTTCTTCCCAACAACCCAGTCAGAGAGTCTTTGCTGGAACAAATTCCTTGATGTTGTGTTGGAAATGGATTTTACTGTAGGGCCAAGATTCGTTGCGCTTTGACTCGTTCATGCTTCCTTCAACAACCTACGATGCACATGGTGACATAAGTGAAAGAAAGCATGTTTGGAAAATAACAAGATAGACATTCATTAATCACATATTAAATCCATTTCATTATCAAAAAACCACATGCATTATATCAGTCATTCAGGAGGTCAAACAAGGCAATTAATATAGACACATAGAGATGTTAACCTACAGGAATATAGGAATATGTTACTACAGGATACTACCCGATTTTAGATAAAAAAACCTTTAATCAAAGAGTTAAAACAACCATCAACAATAAGAGTAAGGGTATTAAAAATACATCATAATATTCAAATTATGAGCATATTTCGAGCTCATCAGAGGCTATAACTAAAGGCGATGGCATGTGTTTCCTATGCAGGTGAGGCTACGTGCAACCTCTAGCTCATGTGCATACCTTTACATGTGTGGCCTACTTTTTTCCTCTATTTTGTTTTGGCTATGTGTAGTGATGGGAGGAATTTGGGTTGCATTGGGGGGATTCATTTTAATTTTTTGTTGCTCGTTCTTTGCTGTGAGGTGTGGGGTGTTGGGATTCATTTTGCTGGAGTTCATTTTTCTTGAGGTTGGGTGTGGAGTTCTGCTCATTTTCTTTGTTGGTGGGTTTATGGCGGAGCTTTAAGTTTCTTCCATTCTTGTGGTGGTTGATCATGGGTTGTTTCGAAATGGATGTTCTTTAGGATTGAAAGCTCAACATTTTGAGTCATTTTATGTGGGGAGGGCCCTAAACTAAAGAAAGTAAATGAATGTTTGCCTAGGAGTTAGAATCATCTAGTCTTGGTTCTTTCTCCTCAATCTGTGGCTAATGATGTCTCTTATTGGAGTAGACATGCTTTAATTTGCAAGTTTCTTGGGATCCGTATTACTCAGCTAGCTTTAGATGCTTGGATTAGGTGAACGTGGTAGGTTGAGGGAAACATGGAGCTCATGGTGGTTGCTAACAATTATTTTGTGGTTGTATTTTCCAATATGAATGATAGAAATTAGGTTTTTGAGGGAGGACCCTACTTTTATAATCAGGTTGGATTATTTATTAAACCCTAGCATATGGGTTTTAATACAAAAAATGAATTGTCATTGAGGGTTCCTATCTGGGTCTGTTTGTTGTGGCTACCCCTAGAGTTTTGGAGAGAAGATATTTTACAACAAATTGTTGCTCTTCTCAGTAAGCCTATTATAGTTGCTCAAAGAACCCTTGAAAGAAAATTTATTTCTTTTGCTCAAATTTGTGTGGAGGTTGATTTGAATAATCCCCTGCCAAATTCTCTAGAGATTTGTCTTATCTCTCTTTCTTGGATTCAACAGCTTGATTATGAGTCCCTACCTTTTAACTATCATATTTGTCATGAGTATGGGAATCTCCAGAAGCAATTCCCTAGGATTAATAAGTCTCCTCCAAACTCCCCACCTTCATCTTTAGCTCCTAAAGTTGATAGGTAGGATAAGGGAAAATCTATGATGGAGGGTGAAATGGATAAAGATGGCTTTGTGCTAGTTAAACCTTGAGCTAAGGGGTGTGGTATGAAGAGAAAATTTAAGGATAGGAAGAATGAAGTGGAATTTAATAGGTTTAAGGTGTTGAAAAATTCAACCTTGGAGGAAGGAATTCCACCAGATATGCCTTTTGGTGTTGTTGGGGTAGGTTGTATTGTAGGGAAGGGACAGGGACCGAATCTAGATAGTCATTTAACATAGGGTATATAGGCTCATCTAGTATCCCTAAAGGATCCTATGCAGGAGGATGATTATATTGTTTTGGGGTTAGTTTCTAGAAAGCACAAGGAGTCTCCTCTTTCCTTGGGGGTGAAACAACACACGATTACAAAGGGAGTGTCTAAGCACCCTTCAAAAAGTGACCATAAGAAGGATTGGGAGAAGATAAGGCATACTGGAGACTTGTTGGCAAAATTTGGGTCTGTTAAACTCATTGATTCTCACTTTTCTCCATATCCCCCATGATTTTTCTCTCATGGAATGTAAAGGGGTTGAATAGCACCTCTTATCAAAAGGTTATTCATGATTTGGTTGTTTTCCATTCTCTGGACATTTTTTGTGTTCATGAGACTAAATTTTCAGTGGATTTCATGCTTTAGTGTGCTTTTCGGATCTAGTATTTTGGTTAGTGTTAGTGCATTGGTTCTTAGGAGAGTTTTGGGGGTTTGGATCTTTTTTTGGATTCAAGAAAGATTGCTCTGCTTTGGTGGGTTTCCAGTCATTCTACTATTTATGTGGTTTCCTCCTCCTTGGAAACTAGTGAGACCATTATGGTTACTAATATTTATGCCCCAATTGATATTCATGGAAAAATATAGCTCTGGGCTAATTTAAGGTATGTTAGATCATGTGCTCCATATCTTCCTTGGATCTTAGATAGTGATTTTAATTTTGTGTTGAGCCTAGAGGAGAAAAGAGGTGGGTTGCCTCAGCTTGGTCTTGCTTCTAATCTTTTTTGGGAGAATATGGATTTTATAGCTTTAATTGATGTAAAGTCATCTAATGGGATTTTCACTTGGAATAATAGATGAAGTAGAGAGGAAGTGATCTTTGAAAGGTTGGATAGAATTCTTGTCTCCTATTTCTGGGTGGGAGGTAGATTGGTTACTATTTCTAAAATTCTTGACTAGAGGGGTTCTGATCATTGCTCCCAAGAATCCTCCCTTTAAGTTTCAGCTTATGTGGCTTTGGAAGCCTTCTTTGCATGATCTTATTGCCTAGTGGTGGTGTGATGGTAGCCCTACTTATGGTACAACTATGTACATCTTTGTTAAGAAACTTCAATATGTTAAATTTCAACTTAAGAGATGGAATAACATGAGTTTTGGTAATTTTAAGGTTATGAAGAGGAATGCTCAGGAGCACTTTGATGTGATTACTCACCAAATTAAGGATTTTGGTTTCTGGGATTCTTTGGGTCAAGCAGAATTCTAGGCTGTGAGAGTTGTGGAGGAGTGGGAGCTTAGGGAGGAGATTTTCTGGAAGCAAAAGGCTCAGATTGATTGGCTTCAGGAAGGGGACAAGAATACTACTTTCTTTCACCATTCCATGCAGGCTTGATGCAATAGAAGTTGTGTCTCCTCTTTGGAAAATGCAGAAGGGATCCATATTTCCTCTTTGCAGGCTTTGTCTTGAGAGGCTATACAGTTTTATTCTACTCTTTTTTCTGAGGATTCGCCCCTTGTAGAAGATGAAGAGATTTTGATCTTAATTGCATTCCCTCCCTCATTTCTCAGGAGATGAATGATTCCCTTATCCACCGATTTCTTTTCCTAAATTGGAAGAGGTTGTTTTTAGAATGAATAAAGGTAAAGCCCCTAGTCCGGATGGTTTTCCTATTGAATTTTTTCAATAATTTTGGGATATTATAAGTTTGGATTTGTTAGAAGTTTCTCAGGAATCTCTTCATAGTAAGAAGATGCTTCGTTCCTTAAACTCTACTTTTCTAGTTCTCATTCCTAAAAAGGAAGGTTAATCAACTTAAATTCTTTCATCATACTACTCTCTACAATGTGGTATATAAAATTATTACTAAACTGATGGAAGAGAGGCTCAAAGCTTGTCTTCCATCTGTAATCTCTAAGGAGCAAGGTGGTTTTCTAGCTGGTAGACAGATCTTGGATGGGGTGGTGGTTTCCTTTGAATTCATTCATTCGATGGTGACTTCTAGGGACAAGTCTATGTTTATCAAGTTAGATATGGCCAAAGCCTATGACAGAGTTAAGTGGCTTTTTTTGTACAGAATTCTTTTAGGCTTTGGTTTTAGTCTAGATTGGGTCAGTTGGACTATGATTTGTGTTACCTCTTCCTCTCTTTTTTGTTCTTATGAATGTAAAACCTTCTAAGGTTTTTGAGGCTTCTAGGGGCCTCTGTTAAGGAGATCCTCTCTCCTCTTATCTATTTATTATTATGGATAAAGGTCTAGGAAAATTTCTTAAGTCATGGGTTTCCTAGGGAGGATTCAAGGTTGGTGTTGGGGCAATGGGCTTTCACAGCTCTCTCATCTTTAGTTTGTGGATGACACTTCTCTTATGGGGAGGGATAGCTAGCAGGATGCTACTTATTTTTGGTGTGCCTTGGATATTTACCTTGTTGCTTCGGGTCAGAAAGTCAATGAGCACAAGTCCTCTATCTTCTTCTTTAATACTCCTTAGGCTATTCAAAGGCAGATTGCTAATATTTAGAGGTTTCAAATTTGGTCTCTTCCCTTTGTCTACCCGGGAATACCTCTTGCTATTGGTAGACAACCTAGATCTTCTCGAAAAAATTTGCTTGATAAGTTGCATAGTAAAGTCAATCATTGGACTCATCATTGGCTTTCTACTACTGCAAGAGTGATTCCTTTGAAGTCTGCTTTCTAGGCTCTTCTTATTTACATGTTTTTTTTTCAAGCTGCTCCTTTGTACTTCTTGAGGGAATTTGATGCTCTCTCATGATAATTTCTCTAGAGTGGTAACCTGCAGTCGGCTAAGTGGAGTTTGGACAAGTGGGATATGATGTGCAAGCCACATAGAGAGGGGGCCTAGGGTTGCATTTTGTTGTTTCTAATGGGAAAAATTTGGCATCCAAGTTTTATTGGAATTGATGTACTAGTTAGCATCAATTGTGGGTCTGTATTCTTACCCATATGTATCTTAACGATTTTAACACTTTTGATGTTCCCCATTTCACTTTAGATGGAAGGGGATCTATGATTTGGAACACCCTCAAATCAGAGGCTCAGTTGATCGAGAAGGGGATTTTTTGGATATGTCATACTAGTTCTCAGGATCTTTTTTGGTGGGATTCTTGGGATGGCTATCTTCCTATTGTTTTCACTTACACTCAACTCCAGTCTCTTTGTGATCATTTTACTATTGTTGGTTGGAACAAAATTGAGCATTATAAGTCTATGCAAAATATTGTAGTAGCTGCTAGTCTTAGATGGAAGCATTCCTTGGATTGGCCACCAAGAGGGTTAGAGGGGGAATAGGAAAGAGCTGGCTCAGATACTTGCTTGTCGTGAATGTAACTTCATGGCGAGGTAAGATGTATTGGCTTCGAGTAACAATGATTTATATGGTAAATATTCTATATCAGCTGGTTATGGTAAGTTGCTTAGGCAAGTGTTTGGGGACATTGAGGTTCCTTGGTGGAAGCAAGTGTGGAATAAATTTTCTTGGCCCAACTACAATTTTTTTCTATGGCTGGTGGTCCAAAACAGGTGTCTTACTTGGGATATAACTTGTGAAAGAGAGGATTCCAAGGTCCCTTGATGTGTGTTTTGTGCTATAAAAGTGAAGAGAGTGTTTCTCATATTTTCTTCTAGTGTTCCTTTTCTAGGAGGCTTTGGCACCTTTTGTGGGCTATGTGGAACTAGGCCTACTGGCATGTCTCTTCTTTAGTGGATTTCTTTTCCTGATGGGAAAGGATCTTATTAATACCTCTTTTCTCTATGTTACTTGGGCTCTAGGACTTACTTTTATTATCTGGCATATCTGGTTGGAGAGGAATTGCAAGATTTTTCAAGATCTGCAACTGGCTATCCATCATTTGTGGTGGAGGATTCTTCATTTTGTGGGAGAACCTACTATGACAAAGTGTGACTTAGTTGAGGGTGTGGATCCTAGGGAGGTTTCCTTTTGTGCGCATCTTAATCTTCCTCTTCAGCAGGGGACTGCTTAGGGTGTTGGTCAGATCATGAGAAATAAATGTTGTCATCCTCTTCGAAAGATAAGTAGGGAGGGGTGATGGTGTCCTCCTCCTTAGGGGTTTTTGAAAATCAACACGGATGGATCTTCTCATGGAAATCCAGGCCATGTTGGTATTGGTGGTGTTGGGAAAACTAGTTCTAGGACTGTTGAGTTTATCTTCTTTGTTTATAAGGGTTGGTATACTATCAATATGATGGAGGCTCTTTCAATTCTATATGTTGTGGAGTGTGGTTGTGCTCTCAGATGGAGACAAATCATTTGTGAATTTGATTCCCAGGTAGTTGTGATGTTGTTGAAGAGGCAATGACTTGAGGATGTCAGTTGGCATCTGGCTGCTATTGCTTGGATTCTATTCTTAATTTATGTGCTTCCTTGGATTCTATTGCTTTATGTCATATTCTGCAAGAATGGAATGGAGTTGTTGATTTTTTGGCTAAATGGTATTTTGATCATCTGCATGACTGGAACATTGTGGAAAGGGGTCAATTACCCCTATATTTTTCTCAAAAGTTGGATCAATTAGTGGAGGTTGGTAGCGATGTGTAATGCTCCGCTTTGTATTGTTCTTTTTTTTATTTCAATAATATTTTTACCCCTCTTTTAGTTTTAAGTTTGTAATTACCAATATTAGGGTCAAGGCTAATGTTCCTTGAAAAGATTAAGATGTCTAATTAGCAATTAACCTTGACAAATGAACATTATTCAGCTTCACTAGGATTGCTTGAGAATTTAGAATTGTATACCATTTTTTTAAAAGTTGTGAATTAAGTAAAGCAATAAATTTAAGAGCCATTACTAGAATTAGCATTGGAGAGATTCTATCTTAATTGAACAAACAAAGACTTAGAGGGAATTTGACTTTTCCTATCTTTTAGATGAGAGAATAAATCACATTTTTAGCTTGATCCTAAAAACTCTAATTCAAAATTTAATGATATTTCAAGAACAACTGTTAGATTCAACTGATAGTTAGTTTTTTTACTTTTACTTAATTATTTGTTTAAATGCAATTATCATGCAAAGTTAAGATAATGAAAATACATTATCATTTATGTTATAATGGTATGTAGAATAATCTTTTAAATTGTGTGTTAGGCTTGTAGATTAGGTAAAGTTTCTTTTGACGTGGCTTACTTATCATTTAAAAAAAATCTCACAAGATATACTTTAATTATGCAATAATATATTTCCTTCATCCTTTAGAAAAGACTAATGTAGTTAGGAAAGTTCGAAGGATGATGTTTGTAATTTAGTGATTTAAAGGAGAAGATTATTTTTTATGACTTAGAATCAATTAGGAGAAAAGTGCATATTAGATTAGCTAGATGATGAGATGACATCATAAACATGATGTCATCCATTTAGGTTTTACCTTAGAACTTAGTTTTTCCTTGATTAGTGGTTGCTAGTTGAAATTTTTTGATAGTTGTGTTTGGGTTGGGTAGAGTTGAATTTGGGGCATGACATACTACACATGTAGCTTGCTTGACTTCTCAAGACCATGGAGGATCTCTTCAGTCAATCCATTATCTATCTCACTCACTCTGATCTGCTTCTTTTCAAGTGTTTTTAGATAATATTCCTTTTTCATTCCATGCATTCTAGTACCTCTTGCCACTGATTTTGCACTGCCATTTTCCCATTTCACATAGTGCACATGCTCCTTTGTCAACTTCTCAAGAGCAAGAACAGTCTCTTTAGTGAATACATTATCTATCTCATTCACTTTGGTCTTCTTCTTTTCAAGTGTTTTTAGAGAATATTCCTTTTCCACTACATACTTTCTACTACATGTTGCTCGAGTTCTACATTTCCATTTTCCTATTGTGCATACTACACATGCGCCTTCCTTAACTTCTCAACAATAGGGAGAATCTCTCCACTTAGTACATTATCTTTTATATATCTCATTCAATGTGGTCAACATAAATTTTGAAGGTGATCTTCATTACATTCTTACTATGTACCAAACAAAACTTCTTCATTACATTCATACCATCTATATATAATTGCATGTTGGAAAAAACTAGGTCTCTAATCAAATTAAGTTGAGGGGACCTGAAAAACCAATTGGGTTGTTACTACGTTAATAAGAAAAGGTTTTGATTACATTCATACTGTTTTGTAAAATTCCATGTTGGAAATCGCTGGGTGTTATGAAACCTAAAACCCACATACTATTCTAAAACACTTTACAAGTAGCAACCCAATTGCTTAGTCACCCCTCACCTCAATATGGTATTTTTTGTGTATTCCCCACCTACAACACCTCCCCATGATTTTCACCCTTTAGATTATAGCATGCAGAATGAAATAACTCATAACACAAAGTGTTTTCCAACCTATAATTATTTTGTGCATTATTATATTTAAACACATGTTCTCGAAAAATAATACTTACTACAATTTGCAATGCATGTCTTACTCACATCAGCCTGCAATACCCATGGATGCACAAAATCCAGAGAAAGGGATACCTTCTCATGCAATCCACTGGGCCAATGAGTTTTATGGTGAAACTCCTACCTGCAACATGGGAAATGTGATATGATGTCATTATCTCCTCGCTTCTATCACCGTAACATTTCCTCCCATCATTCGATTTCATCACTTTTATCCCCCATCTTGGCAAGCTCCACACTACGTCGTCCCATCATGTTATGTATGTTTTTATGTACATGTTTTTATGCTTTTTGTATGTTACATGCCTATAGGGGGTGCATTTTTTCAAGAGATTACCTACTATTTTTTGGTCAATCAAGGTGATCACCAAGGTTTTCATTGGATTCTTAACCTTTTTTCTCACATAACTGATGCACATTGTCATTTACAACCAATGTGTTTGGCATATAATTTTTATTTTTTTGGTTTTCTATACAGGTAATGATATGAAAAGAAGTTTGATAGTGGTACATGGTATCTTTCTTGTCTTACTTCTCTTTCCTTATTGATTATGCAAGTTATGGCCTCTTTCATATGTGAGGAGAGATGATATTTTCATATGTCTGAATGAATGTTTAGTGCTTCACAATTCCAGTGGAATGGAAAAATGGTAGATATAATTGCTAATATATAAATTACTAGTGTTAGTGATAGGTTAAATTAGAAATTAAATTCCCATTGTACAATTTAATATGTTTGTTTACATTGTTTGTACAAGCTGGCATGTTGTAGTTAACACAACATATAATCCAATACTGGTGAAGTTTGGAATAAAATGAATTCTTTGTAGCACCAAATATCTTTAATTTTCCAATTTAAACTATCACTAACACTTGTGTTTCTTCTAGGTGGTTGATATAGGTGAGGAAACAAAATTGAATAAAACAAGGGTAAGAGGATTGAGAAGGACACTTCAGTAGACATGAAGATTTTTCACTAAATACGGGTGATTCTAGCTACCATAGCTTGAATTGAAAGTGTATTAGAAAATTAAGTTTTCAAATTTTATTTTGCATTTATAAGTTCTAATTTATTTATAGATGCAATGCTTAGTGTGGGGAATGCAAACAATTTGTAGTTTAATTTAATTAAAATATATGTTATATTATTGTGTGCATACTGTATCCCAAAATTTTACATGAATCATGTTTGAACCTTCTTGAAGTGTGAGTGTTACATAGGAAATGCTTAAAGCATCAATGAAGGGTGATACTGCATCCTTTTAATTATCATCCTTATAATTGATTTGTGTTAGTTTTAGGATGATTTCTCCAACACTACATCGGTATGATTTATCTCCCAAAATAGAATAGAAACCTTTGGATCCATGGTAATTAGATCATATATATTTACAAAAGAGAATAACATTTATCATTTTACATTAGTGTATTTATCCATTTAAATCATGTACCCTTTTTTAGTTGTGAAACATCATTGCATAGTTGGGTTTCATAAGGTTCTGATTAAGGAACATTGTTAGTGTAATTGTGTTTACTCGGTATAATATACCATACAAATTGCAAAGGTGAGGCCATAATAACACACAATGGACATTAGGCTTCCCAAATTTTATAATGGAATTGTTGTTCTATAAACAAAACGCAAAATTTATGTAAATGCAATGTGCTTTGCAATGTAGAAGCCTCTTTAAAAATATGAGTATTCCTTGTTGCCCAAATTTTGGAGCTTTAGAAACATAATGTGTTGTCAATTGTGCAAATGCGTATGCCATGCTAGATGTAACTAATCTCCTGGAAAACACACCTATTTACATATAAAAATGCATAAATCCATACATAAAAACATACATAGAAACATACATAACATGATTAGATGATGCAGTATGAGGCCTAGAAGATGGGGGATAAAAGTGATGAAACTGATAGACTGGAGAAAATGCTATGATGACAGAAGCAAGGAGATAACAGTCTCGTCAGGTGAGTTTTCTTGCCTTTTGTCAGTTGATAAAACTAGACCCTATGGCTTGCATGAGAAGCTATCATTTTCAGAGCTTTTTATGGTGTAGGAATTGGAGGGAGACTATGAAGTACACTATGTACTGATAGTTAATAGAGTCTACCTTTAATGAGAAATGTGCTATTTGATAAAATAGAACCCCATCTATATGTTTGTATATCTACATTTCAAGATAAAACTTGGGTATAAGTAAAGGCAATATTCAAAACACATTGTGTTTCCCATGTAGTACCCCTCCGTTTATGCTTATGTTTTCTGTTGATACTTTCTCATACTATTACACCTATGATGTTTTGTTGGATACTTTGATCGCTGGTTTTGAGCGATGGTGGATTATTCTGTGACATGATGTTACTTGTTTGATGATTATTGTTTCAGACATGATATGATTTAGCGTAGATGTTTACTTTCAGTTGTTTATGGATATGCACATGCTTATGATGGACTAACAACATTTAATTAGTCAGTCTTCTATGAAGTGTATTGGTGTGGAGAACATAATCGTATCACTCGCTTGCGAGTGCCCTGCGATATCTGTGATTTTCTTCGCACGGTGTGTCTGTTTAATGCTTTATATATATATATATATACATGTATGCACGTTATTTCCTTGGTTGCAGGATTTGCAAGTACATGACACCGACTCCACCTGTGTAATCAGGTCTGAGCATGTCAAGACTCAACGGAAATGTTGAACGGGAGATAGTAGTTAGGTTTATCCTAGTCCAGTCTTTAACCTTAGTCTTAGCACATTGTCAGTTTTCAGTTTTGAGTTATAAGTTCGTCTTGTATTTTCTATCTGGTCAAATTGTTATGAAAAGGTAAATATTGGTTAATTTTAATGTTTGTTATTGTGCTTTATTTATTGTTATTTAGTTAATATTTAAATATGATTGAAATTTATTTATTTGATAATTTAATATATTAGTTAGCTTATTTGGTTAAATAGTTGGTCTTTAAAAGATTAAACTATTTTAATTAAATAAATAAATTAATTAAGTTAAATTATTAAGTGTATAAATTATATTGTATTTAAATGAATTAGAAAATTAGAAAATAAAATAAAATAAAAATGCATGTAAAATAAAATTGTGATTGAAAATTGATTTTTAGAAAATAAAATAAAATAAATAAATTATTTGCATGCAAATGGAAAATTGATTTTTAAATTTTAAATTTAATAAATTAATTAAATTTCATGCAAATTTTTGAATGGCAAAATTGCCGAGAAGTGGAGAAGATATTTTCTCAACAACTTCTCGACATGTGTGTGAGTGCCATAATTGCAAAAGGTTGTTGAAAAATTTCACGGAGGTTATTGAGGATCTGGGATTTTGCACGGGGATATTGAATTGCCTCGGGGAAATTTTCTGAGGACTGGCAAAAAAATTCTTTCTCTGTGTGTAAAATCCTAATCTTCTGAGAAGTTGTTATTTTATTTTGGTTGATTTTGGAATTGGAAGATCTTCCAAAGAATTCTTGGTGGTTGGACAAGCTTTCTTGGATTTGGGGAAAAACTTCTTGAAGAAGATCTTGGGAATTGCACGTTACAGGAGGTTACATCCTTCAGGCAGCTAATTTATACAGGTATTTTTCTTGTGATATTGGTTTCTTGATTTATTTGTAAAGAAAATCTATTTGATGGAATTTCAACTTCTTGGTAATTAATTTTTTTAAAAAACTTTCTGTAAACATCTTATTTGTCTGTAAAAATTTCAAGAATTTAGGCAAAGTTAGAGAAAGAATTTAAATCAAATTCTTTTAAAAAAAAAATCTCTGTTTTAAAAAATATATATATACATTTCCAGAGAATTAAATTTGGTTTTGAATAAATCTTTATTTTGTTGAATTTGGAAAGGAAAATAAACCTGTACAGTAAAGAGTTTTCTTAGATTTCTGTTAAAAAAATTTGTTAGAATATGTATCTGTATTTGAAAGATTTTAAGTTTTTAAATATATTTATATATCTTTTTATTTCCCTGTGATTTTATGGAAATTTACATTTAAATTATTATTATTTTTTTTTTTTATAAGATCGCCGTACGGGCGAATTTAATTCTTGTAAAATTCCGGATTAAATCCGAAATGTGGACGATTTTTTTATTCTGCAGGGATTTTATTTTGTTAAAATTTAAAAAAAATAAATAAATATCAAAAAACAGAGGGTTTGGGGAGGGCCGAAACCCTCCCATCTCCCCATAATGGAGGGCGCAGCCCTGTAAGGGTCGCGGCCTCCCTTATGGAGGTCGCGGACAGCACCGAAAGGGTTTGAAATTTTATTTATTTAAATTTCTTTTAAAACGAAAATTATATATATATATTAAATGTGGCATATGCGATTTTCAAGTAATGTAATTTGTAATTATAAATATGTATATCTATATTTATATATATATATGTATATATGTAATATATATATATATATATATATATATATATAAATGCATGTTTGTAAATTTTGTGGAAATAAATGAGTTCAGATTATATATATATTATTTCTTTTTAAATTATAATGTTTTTTTTTTTAAATTAAATATAGGATGAGGAATTATAGTAAATAATATGTAGTGAAATTGTGAAAATCAGCAAGATAGATTAAAGGAAGTAGTTATTTTCTTGATTATAAAAAAAATTATAATTAAGACAATTTGCAAATATGTTGTTTTCAAATTGATATACATGGATTTAGTATATCCAAATGGTAGAATTGTATTGGTTTTGGGTAAATAAGAATTGTTTTTGTGTTGTGTCAATAAGTCTTCCAGATCAATTTTGAGAGTGAGATTTGGGGAAAGTTAAGTTAAGTTCTTTTGTAAATCAAAACTGTGTGTAAGGTTTCGTTATAATGTGATTGGACTTTTTTTAAATTAATATGGGTTAGATGTATACCTTGTAAACCATAGTCTTGAAAACATAGTTTTCCATGTTATGTTTAGGGGAGTGGCTAGTTGTAAGGGCCGACACACAAAGTGGTGTCAGGGTAACTTACAATTAGTTAAGTAAGTCAGTGAAAACTAAAGAACACAGTAGATAGATCTAAAACATTTAACAAGATGTACATACCTCACTTATGACTCATGAGCTACTACAGTCACGAGTATAAGATGAGAAGGCCTGGAATTGCTAATCGGTGTCTCGTTTCCTTAAGAGACATTCGATTCCACAACAGTGTGCAATAGGGGCCGGGTTTCGTAAGAGGTTACCAGGGTAACCCAATGATTGGGGCCCGGAACCTAGGAAGAAACACCAGGGTAACCTTTGCATCGTTGTGATGACACTCCACCTAAAATAACAGTCAACCTTGAGTTTGTGTTTCAATCAACTGTCAAAATCTAGAAGCAATGTAACCAATAGTTTGTATGTACTAGTGTCTAGGGTTAGTAGATTTGGTCTAGGTAACCTTATTACTATCTCCTAGCATGGGGGGTGGACCTACGGGTACCACATGGTTGGGTGGAACGTGCACCTTACTCCGTTGGGTCCCCAGTTTGTTCGTTGCATTGAGCGCTTCATGGATGGAGAGCTCACACATGGATTTCTTCTATACTTTCATCATTGTATATTGTAAACATGTATTTGAAAACATCCCTCAATTGTATAAGAGGTGATCAATGTAATTGTAAATGTATTTGTAACTATTATTGAACTACCTTATCAGATGGATGAGTGCTGTAATATCATATCAATGCAATGTATGGAAACATGTTTGTACTTTATTATTATATCTTGAATGGGAAATTTAATATTATGCAATGTTTATTTTATGTTATGATTTAATATGTGCAATGCGAAATACTTAAGTCGCTTATGGAATACTCAAAGTAGTGTAACGTCGTTTAACCTAAGAATGTATGCAACTAATTAACATAATATTAATATTTTTTTTAAAAAAAATTATTACACCATTGTAACACAATTGCAACGTTCTTAGGTTAATAAGATGGGGCATTACATCCCAACTTGCATTACACAATGTTCACCACTATCAACAAGTTTATTCATTATTTCCAATAATGGAAATAAATTGGTCTTCTTTCTATTTGTAATGCACAACTACATATATGGGCTTAAAAAACACAAGGGATTGGGTATGTTGTGATGTGGAGGTTGAAAAATGCAGTGTGTTGTGAAGCATGGAACTTTTTATATCACATAGGTTGTGTAGGTTTAACCATCTACCCCAAAGCTTGGTCCATGCCATTAAGTGTAGTCGAAAAATGACAAAAATTTCAAACCTCATATTTGTGTGAGAACATTCAAAGTTGAACACGTAACAACTAAATTCATTAGTTACACATGAACTTAATTTTGATATTTTTCCTCATTTGTGATAGTTCTAGGCTAGAAATTAAAATTGCAAAATTAAAAAACCCTCCATAGAAAAGCACATAATGAACTCTGCATATCAAATGAAAACCCATTTTTGCAAGGAAAACCCTTGGGAACGCATAAATGAATATCACTTTTTTTAATGAATATCCGTTCAATTCTTTAAAGTCCCTAGGAAAAATAGAAAAGTGGCTTATATCTCTGACAGATATACATACCTACTAACTAGTTGCTCGTGCATCAAATATGTTTTTGTACGGAGATTTTTCACTATGCTTTGACCTACAAATGCTTGCAACTCCCTTCCATGATCCACACAACCTCCAAAATGTGAATGTCGAAAGTAGTGATGTTTTGTGCTTTTTTTTCCATTCCAAATTATAATTTTTAAAACATGATGATGGTTAGCATGCTTTTGGCATGCATTTTTGTAGGGAGAACAACCTCACCCAATGGGAAGAGCTAATATCCCTACAAAATGTAGTAAAGTCAAGTTATTATCCCTAAAAAATGTATGTCTTGGACATGATAATATAATCAAACATGTCTTATCCCTAAAAAATGGAAATATGTTATCATGTGTAAGCCATGTGGTTTTGTAGGGAGATCACCTTCTACAATTGGACATGGTTATTCTCCCTAGAGGAATGCATGTCAAAGGCATCATGACATACAAAAACACATTAAAAATTACATGAAAAAATACACAACATGATGGGATAGCATAGTGTGGGGCCTCCCAAGATGGGGATAAAAGTGATGAATTTGACAGATGGTAGGAAACATTACAGTGATGGAAGCGAGGAGATAATGACAGTATCAGATCATTTTGCCTGCCTTCTACTAGTTGTGACACCATTATGGGAGTTCGACCATAAAACTTGTCAACCCAATGGCTTCCATGAGAAGCTATCCTTTTCAATGATTTTTTTCATTTGCGGGCATTGGAGGCGGATTGACGTGAGTAAGAGCGTTCTAAATTGTAATAACTATTATTTTTTGAGAAGATGTGTTCAAATATGATATTGCACAAAATAATTGTAGGTTGGAAAACACTTTGTGTTATGATTAGGACATTAGATCCTAGCAACATTCTCCTAGACACCTATGCAATACACAGTTCATACATTGGTGAATACAACTCCCTCTACACAATGATCTAGCACACAAAATTCTAGATATAACACCACTAAGCAGATATTCAACCTAGAAGAAATACAGAGCAAAACCAGAATGCTAATTTGCAACACAGAACACCACTACAACACATAGTTTCCTCTTTTTATTTAAATTTTCTCAAAATAACTTGGAAACCAAGCACTAGAGACACATCCTCAACATCTTCAACATTTCCTCATAGCAACTCAACCATATATCGATAGGAAAAATATTATCAAAGCAAAACTAGAGGTTTACACTAGTAGCTTACTAATGACAACATAATGCAATTAATCAAAGCATCATCAAAGACAACACCAACTCAATACCAACTCCTCACATCCTTACAACAATCTCCTACTCATACAGTTGACACCAATGACAACACATAAGCTTGTTGACATCAATGACAACACCAACTGCACATACTTGCAACAAGATTCACTAGTGCATATGTTGTCTTTATGTTTTGTGGTGCTATCATTTGAATGAAGAAAAATTAGGTTTTGGTCACTTTATGGACATTAAAAAATTAAAGTACACGAAAATAATTCATCCTTGTAAGGAATTGAACTAGCTTAAATAATTATGTTCATATGTGGGATTGGGTCCAAGAGCTATTAAAATTTTATGTGACAATCAATGTGTCATATGTATGGAAAAGAATTTGACCTTTTATTCAATGATAAAGAATATTAATTTATAGTACCATGTTATTCATGATATGGTAGATGATGGGAGGGTTATGTTAAAAAAAAATGAGACTTTGTATAATATTATAAATGCATGGATGAAGGCAGTGATCATAGAAAATTTAAAGTGGTGCTATGAGTATATGGGCCCCTCAACCCCTATAAATTAGTTAATAACTATATTGGTACTCCATTTTATTTCGTAAGGTGTTGAAAACACATGCATATATTAAAAATGTGTCTCAACTTTTATCCCATTGTTGAGTATAAAAATATTGTAGTTTTCTAACTATGAAACATGTAAAAAACTAAAATTTTGAGCTATAGACTTCATTTAAAATGAGTAAAAAAACAATTTGGATCACTCAACATCACTTCTATAGATTCCTATTATGTAAAAAAAAAAAAATTATCTCTATAGTTTAGAAAAATAAAAATAAAATCCCAAATGGCCTCCTACATCGAAGGATATGGCCTCCAATGTTCAAGTCTCCCATATTGGAAATAAAAAAACATATGAGACATAAATAATAGTAGTTAGAGGAAGTTGATCTTATTGTCCAACTTATGATGTATATTACAATGTGTCATAAGATATATTTAAATGAAGATAATGAAACCAAAATAAATTTTCTTAGTCAATGTGGTTTATGATGCACAAGTATGACAGGTGGAGGGAATATGCTATTTTTATTATGTGAATTCATCTTTGGATTTGGGTGCTATATTTTTGGTTGCTTTTAGCTAATGATTTTGTATTTTATCATTTAATATTTTTATATTTATAAGGGGCATCTTAGGAACATCTAACTTTGGATAATTACTTACATTAGATTTCATAGTTAGGCTACTTCACATTTTATTTTTGTTTACAAGCACATGAACCAAGGTTTTAAAGTTCATCTTAAAAGAGAGTTGACTAAGAAGACCATGAACCCTTACAAAAATCCTTACCAAGGTATTTTTAAATATCATTGATCCTTGTAGATCAACAAAGAGAAATAATAACAACCCCCCATATCATAATTGTTTGTGTTTGATTAGGTTAGAACCATGCTCTAGAGATCATTTTTTTGTTATGCACGATCAATGCCAAAATATGAGATTTATCCGCATAGGTTTTTAAATTTTATTTTCAAGACTAGTTTACATTGCAATGTCATTAATTTTCTATACTATAGCAAATTTATTCAATGAATTATCAATAGTCCCATTGTATCTCCAAATCAAGAGCTAAGTACACCTTTCCTCCATATTTGATTTCAAAAACTAATGTATAATTAATTACACTTTTATACTTCCCAGGTACTTCTAATTTATCTATGTTAATTTATGCTTTATTTACATATATATACTTAATTAATTTAGGTTGGCAATTTTTTAAAATTGTTTCATAATAATATATCGTTATTTGAAGAAAAATTTAAATAATTTGTGTTTAATTTAAAAAGGAAAAATAAATATATTTTTAAAATCAATTGAATACAATAAAATATATTTGATTTAAAAAATAAGTTATTCATGTCATTAGTGATGGTTAAATTGTGGCATTGTTGTTGTAGCCAAGAAGGTTCAAACTTCTATTGAGCCATTGTCATTAGCCCAACATTGTGCCCTCAATAATCTATTGTACTTGTGGGTTTGAACTCTTGCAATGAAGTTGTTGGAATCCGTGTTAGTGACTTCATATTCCAAACCCTCATTGGGTTGGTGTGTTCACGAGCTTTATATCCTTGCTAGACTACTAAGCTCATGCCTTTAGACTATTTCATATTAATGTAATGTGTTCATATTGGGGATGAGGTAACTTGTTTGTGGTTTCACTTGATCGAACTAAGTTAAAAATTACTTTGTTACTAATCAAATTAATATTTGATTTAAAAAGTAAAATCATTGAAAATTATGAACCTTACATATGCAATTACAAAGTTTATTAAATATTGAAAAGTCATCTCAAAATAATAATTGAGAGATAAATCATTGAAGAAATTATTTAATCAACTTCAATGGAACAACCTTCAATATAAGGCAATGCTTTTTTCAATTTTGAAGAACAACCTACCAAAACTAACTTCTTCATGTTTGTAAGTTGTTGAAAATTTAATGGCCATTATTCTAACCCATTGCAGTAACTCAAATCTAACTCTTCCATATTTTTTATCTGCCCAAAGTCTGAAGGAAACTTTTTCAATTCATTACATTGAGATAGACGCAATTTTTTTAGATTATTGAGTTCCCCCAATTTGGAAGGAAGTTCCCTCAACTGATGGCAATTGATTAAATATAAATGCTCCAACTTTTTTAACTTTTCCACACCATCTCCCTCAGTAGAATGGTTTCGTTCTTGGAAGGAAAATCCTAGATTCTATAGTCATGGTCCACGAGAATATTCACTCACTTGTGGAATCTAAAACTGAAGGGTTTCTTCTTAAGCTGGACATTTCCAAAGCATATGACTGTGTTGATTGGGAGTTCTTATTCAAAATTCTAAGGGGGTTTGGTTTCAATAGCAGAGTCATTCAAATGGTGAATCAATTGGTGACCACAGTCTCCACATCTATCATTGTGAATGGATCTACCTCTAGATTCTTCCAAAATTCAAGAGGTTTAAGATAGGGGGGCCCTATTTCACCTATTTTTTTTACTATAATGGCTGAAATTCTAGGAAGGAATCTTAAGATATTGATCGAACAGAGGTCTCTCATAGGTCTTAGTCCTTCTTCTATGAATCTGATTTGTTCTCACCAACAATTTATTGATGAAACAATGTTGATGGGAAGATCTTCTATGAACGAGGCTAAGATTTTGAAAAAAAAGTTGGTTGTGTATGAGCAGGCGACTAGGCAGAAGGTCAATAGAAAGAAGAGTTATATCTTTTTCTTCAATACCCCTAAGCATAGACAAGTCAAGATTGCTAGAATCCTTGATTTCAGGGTGGAATCCTTACCTTCTTCTTATCTTGGACTTCTATTATGCCTTAAACCCCCAGATTTATTTTGGTGCTCTTTGGTTGATAGGTTCAAAAAGAAGTTGGTAGGTTGGAAAGGAGCTCTTTAGAGCCAAGCTACAAAACTTTAGCTTCTTAAAGCTTCTCTTCATAACCTCCCAATTTATGATCTAAGCCTCTTGAAAATCCCTACAAAATATGCAGAGGCCATTGAAAAGATCCATAAAAGATTCCTTTGTTATGGAGTGGAGGAAAGAAAGTGAATGCCTCTTATAGGGTGGGATTTGGTTTGCAAACCAAAAACCTTGGGGGGTTTAGGTCTTAGAAAAATAAGAACTATTAAAATAATAATATTCTTGCCAAACAAATATGGAGATCTTTATCATCTGGTGGAGAATGGAAAGACATTTTAAGAAGTAAATATATGGCTGACCGAATGTCCCTCAAAGATTTGCTAGATTCTCCTATCCTCCCATGTGGTTTAGCTTGCTGGTAGAAAAATTCTAGAATTAGGGATAGGATAGCACATCAGAAGTGGTAATCAAGCTAGATTTTGGGAGGATAAATGACTCTTTAAGGAATCCCTTATTAAAATTGAAAGATTTAATAGATGGCCAGAGTAATGTAAAGTTGCTTTTGGGGAACTTGTCAAAGACTACTAGTATGAAGGAGACTGCGTGAACTTATGCGTGATTAGTCAGGATTTGGCTTAGCTTCAATCCTCCTTAAAGGTTGTTAGCTTGGGATAGAATCAACTAGATGACACTATTTTCTAGATGGATAACCCTTCGGGTAACTACTTTGTCTCTTAAACTATCTCTTTTATATCCCTCTCTCAAGCCCCTCCTCCCTTCCGATCTAAAGCCTAGATTAAACACTTGACTCCAAAAGTCAATATCTTCTTTTGGATAATGCTTTAGAATAAGATCCTCATAGTGGAAAATATTTGTAAATGGGGATTTCAAATCCCTAGCAGATGCTACTTCTGTAAGAGTGAGGCGGAGTCAACCAACCACTTGTTTCTCCACTATCTGTTTGTTTCCTTAATCTAGAGAAAATTATTAGCTATCTGGAATATATCTTGGGTGTTCCTCCAGACCATTGAAGGGTTCTTTTTACAATGGAAAGCCCCTACTCAAAATCCCTACATTCAAAGGTTATGGGATTTCTTATTTCCTTTTGTGGCTTGGGGAGTGTGGAAAGAACGTAACAATAGACTTTTCAGGGATAAGGAGATGTCGAAGAATAATGTCTTTTTGAAAGATTTCAGGCTTATAAAGGAAAATTTTAATGTGATTCCTCAAAAAGGTCTTAACCTAGATATTGTGGTGTGCACTCCCTATGATTTAAGGATAGAAAAATATTGGAACATTAAAGTGGATATTTCATCTTCTTCCAAGGCAGCTAAGAAAAGTAGGGAGGGTGTTTGCTAGACCTTTCCACCAAACGGCTAGCATAAAGCCAACTTTGATGGAGCAGGGAAGGGAAACCCAGGTATGGAAACAAGTGGAGGCGTACTAAGGGATCCTAATGGTAACTTTACGACAGTTGTGGCCATATCCCTAGGTCACCAAACCAACCATGTGGCGGAGGCTATAGGAGCCTTTCAAGTTTTAAAGCCTGCTCATAATTTGAATATAAAAAACTGATGGATTGAGGGAGATTCTAAAAATATAATTGATTTTCTTTTAGTGAGGACCCCACCCTCTTGGAAGATAAAGAATTGGATTGATGAAGCTAAGTCTATTCTAGAAAAATTTGAAAAATTAAAAGTTTCACATGTCTACAGGGAAGCTAACATCGTGGCAGATTTCTTTACAAATGAAGGGGTTAGGAAGCAAGGATTGAACACATGGAAAAATTGTAGGGACTTGAGAATTGAAGTCAGGGCCTTACTAGATTATGATGTTACACATGGGGAAGAGGAAACCATATTTAATGATTAAAGAGAAAGGGTCCAGGCACATCAAAATCAAGAGATTTTATGGGGCTGTGTCATGTTACTTAGAAGGGAAGGAAAAATAGCACTCTTTGTGGGTGCATTGGAACAACTGCATAATTCTGCAATAGGTTCTCGGTGCTAGTAGAGTCAACACTAAGGAGCAAATGAAAATGGGGGGGTAGGAAAAGAGTTGAGCCTACTAGCTATGAGGTGCACACTAGGAATGACAAGGTTTGGGAGCATATTGTAAGAGGTGGCCTGGTTCCATATCTGGAAAAACTTCATGGGCCCAACTCTATGGCCACAAACTACTTCAAGAAGAACTAGAGAAACATTGAAATCATTCTCTTTGGAAGGAAGGTGAAGCTGGATGAGAAAATTATAGGGGAGATTACTAGTATGTCCATCGAGGGAGTGAAGTTTTATCACGACAGAAGGTTCTCTAATGAGGCGGTCATCAGATCTCCAAAGAAGGACAAGAAGAAATTGAAAATGGTTAAAATCTCTAAGATATATTTTGAAATTGACACTATCAAGGCACTGTGGAGAAAGGTACTTCATGTAATAATGGAGTATATCACATTGGATGGGTGATTTACCAAAGTGTATGGGTACCATTTTTCCATTCTTAACCGCTTCTGCCATAAGGTACGGATTTCTATGCCTCACTACCTATTATGTTCGTTGACTAATAGCCTAGAGGACCATAATAAAAATCCCAGGAGATACCCTATTCTTCATCCTGGTCTTATTAGGTAAATTTATTAACACTATCAAAGCATGTCGGCATTATCTAACCCTATAGCCTCTATGGAGTCTGAGGACTATGATACTGAGAGTGGGGGTTCAGAGATTTAGCCAAACCAGGAGAGAATTGTTGAAACCCACCCATCCTCTGAGATTTTTGGTAAGAAAACCTAGTCTAAAAAACACCAGCTCAAGCTAAATATAACCATGAGACCTTCCCCGACTACTCTTCCCCCTTAAAGAATCCCATTCTTAAGGGCTCCCCTACCAACAAGCTGGTCTCCTACTCTACGGACTCCTTGGAAGAAAAATCTGAGAACCCTGAAGCTAGTAGAAATTTTGTACCCTCCCCTCCTGCCTCTTTCAGATTTGAAGGTACTAAATTTACTAGCTCCCCCAACCCAAGTGATGTTAATCTCATTTTAGACTAGGTTCAGTTTGGTGACATTTTGGCCTCTGCTAGAAATGGCATCAGTCATATTCAAGGTATTTAAATGGGCCTACCAAGAAATTAATGAGCTCAATCAAAGAAACAGGGCTCTGTATAGCAAATCGAGGGAGTTGGAGCTGAAGTTGGCCACTCTCAGCAATGGAGAAGGGAAATGAAATAAGAACAACACTGGTAAGAAAGGAGGAGATTGAGGAAAAGTACAAATCTCTAGAAGAGGAAATGGTTAAAATTAAAAATAACTTGAAGACTGTTGTGGAACAAAACCATAAAATGGCTAGGCACAATGCCATTATTATCAACACTATGTCCAAAAAGCTGGAAAAAATGCAATAGGGTTCACTAGTTGTTGACTTAGAAGAAAAAAAGGAAATCAAGAATGAGGACTAAGGTATTTCTAAAAGGACCTAGGCCAACCTCAAAAGGAAAGAGCCTCTCACTACATAGATGGTTCAGATCTTAAAGAGGGGGGTTCAAGATATGAATGAGCTGGAAGCTGAGACCGTTGATCTTTAAAAGACATAAATTTAGCTATTGCTAGCTTTTTGGTTGGTTTTTTGGTTTTGTGGCCATCGCTGGCCTTTTTGATGGTTGTGGTTTTTTACTGTTGTTTTTTTATAGCCTTTCTTTTTGCATTGTCTTTATTGACTTTCTCTTTATTCTGTAAACTTTGTGGTTTTAGGTCCCTGTAAAACCTGTTTTTCCTTGTTTCAAAAATGTTTCCACTCCATCTGATAACATTTGCATATTTTTACAATTATATAAACATAATCTTACTACCAAACAATTTGAAGTGACTTTTGGAGGACTTTTAGAATAAGAAACTTTTTTCATTAGAAGAACCCTTAATGTACACATAGCGTAGGCTTGAAGGAAATTACATATTTGCACAACAATAATGAGAAAGGTTATCAAGTGACATTATTCAATCTAATGAAATTAATTGAAATGATAAATATCATTTGAAGAGGGAAGATCATACCTTGTACAAGCTCATGCATTGCGTGAATGGGCCCCTATAGGAGCCAAGATGTTCAAGTTTCTCAAACTCCATTGGTAAATTCAACACATTCCTTAGAATGAGGCATCTGAGTTCTTTAAATTGTTTAAGACATTTCCCCATAAATGTAATTTGGGAACCATTATAATTCAACACTCTTAAGGAATCACTCATACAATTCAGATGATTTTTAGTAATTTCTATCGAAGGCTGCTCATATTCTTGATTGAAAAAGATCCCTTTTAAATTTGTTAGTTTCTACACATAAATAAATGATCTATATGATTACTATTGTGAATAAAAAATATATTTTCATAATATTGACAAAGACATTATACCTTAGACATACCTCTTCATCTTTCAAACAATCCAATAAAGTCTTAGGGTTTGTGATTCTATTTTTCTCTGACATCTTTTTCCCTCTTGCTTGAACTATGTCATGAATGATCACATGACCACCTTCTGATGTCCTAACGAATGATGCATTCTCTAGAGCTCTAAATTCCCTCTCTCCAACTAAGAAGGCCACCTCTTCACTCTTCCAATAGTGATAGAAGAAAGTTGTGATATCTAAAACATCCTCTTTTACATGCGGTGGAAATCGGTGGTACACAAAATCAATCATACGCTCACTGATATCTTCCTCTTCCACCTTCTCCTCTTCTCTAATAATCTCTAATATTTCTATATTATTTGACTTTCTACTTATAGCCAGTTGTGAACTAGCTATTTCTAGTAGAAGTGGAACACCACCACAAATCTTGAGTAGGGCGTTGTTGAAAATGTAGCTCGGAAGATAAATCTTCTAGCTTGGAACAGTGTCACCCAAGCTTGAGAGATTAGATAAAATTTCCTGATTTTCTCCTTGCTATCTTTTACGCACTTTCCAATTTGGAAATTCCTTTTTGGAAATAGCTTTGTCTTCTTTCTAAGATTAATCTTTTCTTTGCTTCATCATTGGTGAATAAGAGAATATAAAAAAAGGACTGATGTGTGCATTGCATGCAAACAGTTTGAAGGTTTTTGCAAGAAATGATACAGGAAGAAAGGGAGATCGTAGTGAAAAGAAAGAGGATTTGAACATTATCCAAGTTTGTAGTATTGTTGTGGATGCAAATTTCTGGTAGTTGTAAATTTTATCCTTTCTATAGTAATAAAATCTCTCTTTGAATTTTGGTTTTTCCCTAGAGTTAGGTGTTTTCCAGGGTAAATCATTGTGTCAAAGTGTGAATAGTTTTCTCTAAATTTTTGTTGCGTTCAGTATTTTAGTGAATGGTGTTGTGCATGCTATAGTTCTCTATTTCAGTCATTTAATTTCTGTTATTCAAATTTTTTGAGATTAAACAATAGTGAATCTATTGTTGGGTTTCACAACACCAATAAGGGAGATGTATTTTTCTCATGGTATCAGAGCACATACTATGAAAGTGAAAACTAGGGGTTAATCACACAAGTGCAATTTTTTATTTTCTCTTTTTGGTTTTCAGAAAGTTTTAAGTTCAAGGGTTTCAACAATGTTAGCAGTCGAATTAAGAGATTCAAACAGACTTGAGGGGGCTTCAAACTTTTGTGTGTGGAAAACAAGAATTCTTCTGTTATCGGAAAGAAAATTCCAAAGCTAGATGCATCGTTATGGATGGGATCAAGGATCACCTTGTTCCTCATATTGCAGATTTAGACACCTACAAAAAGATGTATGATGCCATACTCAACCTGTACCAGAGTTCAAATTTGAACAGGTAGCTGATTCTCAAGGATAAGCTAAGAAACACTAGAATGAAGAAAGGGGAGAGCATGGTGGACTACCTTACCAGGATCAGAACAATAAAAGATGAGCTAGTAACTGTCAGGGTAGCAATACCAGATGATGAGGTTGTTAGGATTGCATTGTCAGGATTCACAAAGGATTGGGACATCTTTGTCAAAGTTGTATCTAGACAGTGAGATATTCCTAGTTCGGATCATTTGTGGATTGATTTCACTCAGGAAGAATTGTGAATGAGTTATGTTAATGGAGGCAGTAACAGTGGTCGTAAGGGTGAGGTAGAAGAGAATGTTTCTCTTGCCAGCAAAGGCAAAGATAAGAAAGGCTCAAGTAGTTAGTCTACCTCAAAAGGGGACAAGAAGAAAAAGAAAGATCTAAGAAAAATTAAATGCTATGGTTGTGATAAGCTAGGAAATTATGTCAGTCAATGTCTAAATTGAAAGAAAGGAGACAAGAAGAAGAAGTAGATAGTAGTTTCAGCGGATGTTGATGAGCTATCCTCTAGACTAGAAAATGAGTTTTCTCTTCTAAATTTCTTATCTAGCTCAAACACTATAGGGGTCTAGTATATTGACAGTGGTGTGTCATTCCATATGATAGGAGTTAGAGAAAAAAATTCCAACTACAAAGCAAAAGAGATAGGCTTCTAGATAAAAATGGGAAACAAGACCACATGCACTCCAATTGGGAGAGGGACTGTTTCATTTTAGAGGGAGTCAAACAATAATATTAAGATCATAGATGTATTGCATGTTCCAGGGATGTGCATGAATCTAATTTCAATATTTTCCCTTGAAGACAAAGGGTACAATGCACTCTTTCAGGGACATAAGGTGTATTTAAAACACAAGGACTAGAAGAAGGAAAATAAGATTGGAGTAAGAAGTGATAATTTATACACGTTGCAGTTTGAAACTCCAAAGGAACTAGTGAGCAGTGACAACAATGGGGAAGTAGGAGAGCTATGGCATAGACAGATGGGACATATACACCATGGGGCATTGAAATTGCTCAAAGAAACTGTGATAGGAATTCCAAAGTTGAGTGTAGAGCATAGTGACACATGTAAAGGATGTGCACTCGGGAAATTTTCAGAGGAAACCTTTCCTAGAAGTGATAGTAGAAGCAAAGGTATTCTTGATTTAATACATTCTAATGTTTTTGGCCCTATGTCTACTCAGTCTTTGAGGGGTTATGAGTATTACATAAGCTTCATTGATGATTTCTCCAGGAAGACCTGGATATATTTCTTGAAGGCCAAAGATGAGGTCTTTAGTCACTTCCAAGAATTCAAAGCTCTTGTGGAGAATATTACAAGCAGGAAGATCAAGGTTCTTCAAATAGACAACGAGGGTGAGTATAAAAGCAAAGCCTTCCAGGAGTTCTGCACCATAGAAGGGATCAAGAGAGAGTGGATTGTTCCCTACAACCCACAACAAAATGGGGTTGCTGAGCATAAGAACAAGGAAATTGTTGAAGCAACTAGGGCCATGTTGTTTGACAAGGATCTGCCTAACTATCTTTGGGCAGAGGCTTGCAACACAACAATCTATATTCAGAATAGAGTACCTCATAAGATTTTGGGGAAAATGACACCAAAAGAAGCCTTTATAGGGAAGAATCCTGAGGTTGGGAATTTTAGGATCTTTGGCAAAATAGCATACTATCATGTACCACAGAGAAAAGAACCAAGCTAGATTCGACTACAAAGAAAGGTTTCTTTGCTGGATATAGGGAAACCTCCAAGGAATACAAGATCTTTATTCCAGGGGCAAGGAGGATCATAGTGAGACGTGATGTGAAGTTTTCAGAGGAGAAAGCCTTATGAAAATCTCAAGATTTAGTAGTTGAGAAAAGTCAGTAGATTGAAGCTCCAAAAGTGGATCAAGAGTCTTAGGTATAGGGTAGTGTGACAGGAACAAATGCAAATATAAGTACCTTGGGTGAGTTGAGTCCAGAGAATTAGGAGCAGCAAAATAAGGAACAACAAGCTCCATCATTTGGTGTATCTCCTTCCAGCGGGAGAAGGACTAGCCGAGTGGAAACCTAGATTGTGCAAGATGCTCAGGAGTTTATGGGAGCTCCTAGAATGAGTGGTAGGGAGAGGAGACCACCAACTAAATATTTAGATTATGTGACATTAATAAGAGAGCTCGTTGACAATGAGCCTTCCAGTTATCGGGATGTTGCACAACAACAGGTTTGGTAGGATGCCATGGTGGAGTACAACTCCATCATGAAGAACAATGTCTGGGAGGTAGTGCTAAGGCCTATAGATAAGGAAATGGTTGGTTCTCACTAGATCTATAAGATCAAGCATGCTTCAAATGGTAGCATAGAGAAATACAAAGCTAGGTTCGTGGCCAAGGGGTTCTCTCAGAAGGAGGGAATTGATTATGATGAGACATTCACTCCAGTGGCCAGATATACCTCCATATGAGTTGTGATTTCATTAGCAGCACAAATGGGATGGTAGATCCATCAGATGGATGTAAAGATGGTTTTCCTAAACAAAATCATAGAGGAGGAGATGTAAATCAAACAATCGGAAGGTTTTGTGGCGCATGGGAGTGACTCTCATGTTTGCAGGTTAAAGAAAGCACTATATGGACTTAAGCAAGCACCCAACATAGATAGCTACTTGCAGAGCATTGGATTCATGAAGAGTGAGGTGGAATCCAACCTTTACTATCTCATGGTGGGAGGTGAACCACTCATTCTATTTATTTATGTGAATGATTTATTTATGACTAGTTCACCGAGGCTCATAGAGGATTGCAAGAGGGACCTAGCAACAAAGTTCAAGATGAAGGATTTGGGGTTGATGCACTATTTTCTGGGACTAGAGGTGTGGTAGATAGAGGGAGATATTTTCCTTGGTCAAGGGAAATATGCTATGTAAATCTTGAAGTGATTCAGAATGCTAGACTATAGACTCATGTCTACACTGATGGTTACAAATTGGAAAAAGATCAATGCATCAAAGAAGGAGGTAATAGACACCACCTTGTATAGACAACTTATTGGTTCATTGATGTATCTAGTCAATACAAGACCAAACATTTGTTTTGCAGTCAACTCTCTTAGTCAGTTCATGGTAGAACCAAAGAGAGTACATTGGACAACAACAAAGCATGTGTTGAGGTATCTATGTGGTACAGTTGAGTATGGGTTGAAATATACTTGGGGTGATGGTGTCAAGTTGACTGGGCACACTAATGCAAACTAGGTAGGTAATGCAATAGACAAGAAAAGCACTTCAGGGTGTTGTTTCAGCATGGGATCAGGGGTTGTCTCTTGGTACAGTAAGAAATAGAAGTTTGTTGCATTAAGCTCTACAAAAGCATAGTTCATGGCAGCAAGCATGGCAACATGTGAGGCCATATGCCTTTAGAAGTTGTTAGTGGCACTATTTGGTTAGGAGCTAGAATCAATCATCATTCACTATGATAATTAGAGTTATATAAAACTCTCTGAGAATCTTGTGTTTCATGATAGGTCGAAGCATATTGACATGAGATATCACTTTATCAGGGATTGTGTACAGTGTGGATTAGTTTGACTAGAATATATATCTATAGATGAGCAAGTTGTAGACATCTTAACAAAGCCCTTGATGAAAATAAAGTTTGTCTTCTTTAGAGACAAGTTATGTGTAGTAGAGAACACCTTCCTCGCTAAGAGGGAGTGTTGAAAATGTAGCTCGAAAGATAAATCTTCCAGCTTGGAACCGTGTCACCCAGGCTAGAGAGATTAGATAAAATTTCTTGCTTTTCTCCTTGTTATCTTTTACGCACTTGCTAGTTTGGAAATTCCTTTTTAGAAACAAATTTATCTTCTTTCTAAGATTAATCTCTGCTTTTCTTCATCTTTGGTGAATAAGAGATTATAAAAAAGGGATTGATTTGTGTATTGTATGCAGACAGTTTGAAGGTTTTTACAAGAAATAACATAGGAAGAAAGGGAGATCACAGTGAATAGAAAGAGGATTTGAACATTATCCAAGTTTAAAGTATTGCTGTGGATACCAAGTTCTGGTAGTTGTTGTAAATTTTTTCCTTTCTCTAGTAATAAAATCTCTCTTTGAATACTAGTTTTTCCCTAGAATTAGGGGTTTTCCAGGGTAAATCATTGTGTCAAAGTGTGATTTCTTTTCTCTAAATTTATGTTGCATTCAGTATTTTAGTGAATGGTGTTGTGCATGATTTAGTTCTTTGTTTCAGTCATTTAATTTCTATTATTCAAATTTTTGAGATTAAACAATAGTGAATTTATTGCTAGGTTTCACAACACCAATAAGGGAGATGTATTTTTCATAGGCGTCTATGTTACTTTCACCATTGTAGTTAGAAACATTCTTCAACAAAAGCTTTCTGGCCTTTTCCTGTTGAAGAGGACTCAAAAAATATTCTTGGCATTGAATATTCTAGGCGACAAGTATGTCCATCTCCTGGAGATTTCGGGTAGTGACAAGTATTTTTCTCTTGGGTGGAATCCAACTACCCAAGTCTATAGGTAGAAGTTCCTTGAGATCTTCTTTTTTGAGCCATTGTCAATGTATAAAAATAGAGGCTAATTAGGATTCTTTTTGGAAAGCAACTGTATCAATCTCTGACCTTGGTCACAGTTATTCAATTTCATGTTTTGGTGGAACAACCCATTCAATATATATTCCTAGAGGACTTTCACATCATTCTTGCTACAATTTTGTTCCATGTGAATTCTACAATGCTTATAACTTTGGAGGTCAATATTTGCATAAAGGGCATGGGCTAGAGTCATTTTTCTGATCCCTTTGAAACCATGAACAACCACAACTTGTGTCGACAAATGTTGTGCATTTAAATCTAAAATTTGGATTACTTCTTTTCATGCACTATCGATTCCAACTATAGAGTTTATGCAAAAACTAAATTAAAGTTTGTTCCAAAACTCATAGCATGATAAGAAAAGATCATTAAAATTGAAGAACATCCTACCTGTTGATTGATCTTCATAGAGTTTTTGTGAATGTGGAGCATTCTTGGGCAGTCTTTCCTCTATTTCAATCATACCCGACAATAGAAGGTCACCATACAAGTAGTCTATTTTGAGTTGGAAAGCCTTTAAACTATTGACATTGACTAAAGCAGTAAGAAACCTTCAAACAATTCAAATATTGGATTTATTGTAAAATTTTAAATAATTTGATTAGAGAGGCCTTGAACATGCAACCTTTCAAATAAAAAATTACTCACATAATTGAATTGGCCTAAAAATTTTGACCCTTGAAAGTTGGGAGGTGCACATGCTTCACCCTTCAACAATGCACTCAACTAGCTCGTATAGTTTTTTCTTTTGTTCTAGCATTTGGTCATTCAAGTGTATAATTTGATTCCCAAGGTTAAACATCCTTTTCAAAATTTCAAGGCACTCACTCTTATTGTTGGACATCTGATTAAATATATTCAATACAAATCCCACAACAAAAAGTGCTACCCCCACCCAATGAATTTTCCTGACTCCTTTCAGCAAATCTATAACAACTTTCTGCACCTTTTTACTTGAGCCATCTTTGAAATCTTTTTGTATAGAAAATTTCTATGATTGTGTAAGTTAGCTATGATAGTTAAATCATAAAGAAATTTTATCCACAAGTTTCTTTATAGTTCCAAAATGGAAACTTTACCTTTCCAGGAAGTTTTCCAATGTGTTTATCTACAGACTCCAACATTTTTTGGCCACCCTTGATGTAAAAACTTAGTGCTGAATCAGATCCTTTTTCACTCTTCTCTCCTGACTACATTGGGAAAAAGGTACATTTACACTCAATATAGAAAAGTAAGAATATATTAGGGAAGAAAAGTGTAGATGAGTAAATTTTTCAGGAAGAAAACAGTATTCAAAAATGTAGAATTGAAGAAGTTCCTATTATATAAAACATGTGTAGATAACTTACTGCGATCTTCAATAGCTCTTCGATAAAATGAATCAACTTGTCAAGCTGACTTATATCATTGAATTTCTATGAAAAACTAGGCACAACAGTGATTTCTTCCTTAGGAGGTAAAGGAGTAGAAGGCATGACAGGGGTTTCTACCTTAGGAGGAAAAGGAGTAGAAGGCGCAACAGGGGTTTCTTCTTCCTTAGGAGGCAAAGGAGTAGAAGGCGTGACAGGGGTTTCTTCCTTAGGAGGTAAAGGAATATAAGGCATAGCAGGGGTTTCTTCCTTACAAGGTAAAGGAATAGAAGGCACATTAGTGGTTTCTTCCTTATGAGGTGAAGATGGAGAGGGAGATGAGAAGAAGCAACAACAAAATTTTCCCTTTACTAATAGTGAGGAAATGATATAGACAAGAAAGAAAATTAAAAGCAGCTTCTTGTTCTTTCTCTAGATAAAAGACCACCCACTTGGCTCTTCTACCCTTAATCACTTGGCTCATCTAGCCTCAACCATTGTAATTTATAATCATGGAAGGTATTTTTTCTTCAATTGTAGGCCATTTTTGAAAAGATGGATTTGCAATATAGGTGTTTTCACCATGGTGAGCTTGAAAAGAGCATAGAAGCTTGCAAGGTTTGTCAAGATTTTTGATTGCACAAAAAAAAACATAGAGATGCTACTCTATTTTCCAGCCAAATTGGAAATACTCAAAAAAAAAAAGTGGAATAAACTTGGAGACATGCAACTTTTCTTTCTATTCAATAAATGGAAATGAACAATACAAGAAAAATAAAACTTAAACTACTGAAAGCTAACTCTAAGCTACAAATCACAATCTATTGGGAGCAAACAACTACTCAACCAACTTTAGATAACTTCAGGAGCTACTAGGAGCTCACTGGGCTGAGCTACATAGAGCTCTTCAGGAGCTACTAGGAGCTCACTGGGCTGAGCTACATAGAGCTCTTCAGGAGCTATCTTTGCTCTCACACAAAACAAATAGTTGGTACTATTCACGAGCTTTTAGAAGCTCACATAGGAAAAAAATTCTCTATCTACAGTCTACTACTGCACAAGAATGCAACACACATATTTTCAACTGCACAAATGACAGACTAAAACTGCCTTCATTCTTTTTGTCTTTACTCATTCCCTCTCAATTTTGAAATCACCTACCAGCATTGAATTGGAATTCGAAAATTCCTAACTTCATTTACTTATTCTACATTCTTTAGGTGCATGTCAGGCGCAAGTGGGAAGGCAATCCCCAAAAACAATCTTACAGTTGCAAGCATTGAATGCCCCTGACAGGTAGGTGGACGGGAAGAGGCTCATGAGCATTTAATTTCCAATACTCCCCCTTGATTGTGAGCCGACAATAGGATCAAATCTTATCCAAATCAACAACTCCCAAACTGGTTCTTAGGCACTCAAAACTATCCTTGCTCAAAGGCTTGGTGAATATGTCTGCTAGTTGCTGCTTAGACCTACAAAATACCATTTTAACCATTCTCAACCAATTCTCTAATTAAATGATACTTGATTTGAATGTGCTTGCTTCTTCCATGAAACACAAGAATTTTTGTCAAAGTTATCGATGAAACATTGTCACAGAAAATTACAGTTCCATCCTCTTGTTCTTCCATCAAATCTGCCAAGATTCTTCTCAACCAAATAGCTTGGCATGTTATTGCATTTGCTGTTATATACTTAACCTCTACTGTAGATAGGAAAATGATAGGTTGCTTCTTACAAGCCCATGAGATGACTCCCAAATCTAAATGAAAAACATAGCCCGATGTGCTCTTCCTATCATCCAAAATTCTTGCCCAATCACTATCCGTGTATCCAACCAACCCAAACTCTTTTGTTGTTGTGTACAAAATGCCATATCCTTTGGTGCCATTCACATACTTCAGGATTCTTTTACTCGCTTGCCAATGGGTGTCCTGTGGAGTCTCCATAAACCTAGAAATAAGACTCACACAGTGCATTATATCAGGCCTATTTGTTGTTAAATACATTAAGCTTCCAACCAAACTCTTAAACAAGTCGGATCCACATTGTTGTTGAAATCTTCTTTACTCAACTTTAGACCTATGGCTGTTGGAGTGGGAGCAAGCTTGCTTTCAAGCATTCTAAATCTCTTCAAAATGTCATTTTCATATTTTTCTTGAGAGAAAAATATACCATCATGCATTTTTTTTACTTCTATGCCTAGAAAATATCTCAAAAGACCTAAATTTGTTATTTCAATATCTCTTTTCATGGCCTCTTTAAAATCAACAATGAGGAAATCATCATCCCTAGTAAAAACTAAGTGATCAACATACAAGACAATAATCAAAACCTTACCATTTGTTTCCTTGATGTGGGCTCACCATCACTTTTGCTAAAGCCATTGCTCATCAAATATGAGTCAATCCCCATCAGACTGCGTCTGTGGAGCTTGCTTCGCCCATAAAGAGCCTTCTTCAACCTATACACCTTGTGTTCTTGACCTAAAAATTCATATATGAATGACTGCTCCACATAAACCTCTTCTTTCAACACTCCATTAAAGAAGGAAGACTTCACATCCATTTGAAATACCTTCCACATGTGTTGGGCTGCAATTGCTATGACTGCTCGCACGGTCTCCATTCTTGCAACGAGGGAAAATGTCTCATTGTAATCTCTCCCAAACTGTTGTTTGTACCCTTTGACCACTAATCTTGCCTTGTGCCAATCTATCCTTCCTTCAGTATTGCACTTGGTCTTGTAGACCCATTTCAATCCAATAACTTGCCTATTTGGAGGCAAATCTATTAACTCCCATGTGTTGTTCCTCTCTATTACATCTATCTCCTCATCCATGGCCTCACACCATTTCTTCTCTTTCACAACTTCTTCAAAATAAAATGGATCACCATGAGAAAATAATGCAAAATTCACACTCTCATCAAAATCTTCATCATACCTTTCATTCTGGTAGATCTCCCTTGGACTCTTAGTCTTCTTTGGCATTAGGGAGGTGAGAGGTGGTTCTGAACTTTCACCGCTACCGCCGCTATGTTGAATCAAAGAGTTTAGGGTTTCAGCCTTTTTAGGAGCTTCCCATCGGTAATTTCAAGAGCTCTTTGAGCTTTTTTAAGTGAGCTCTCGTGAGCTCTTCAGTGGGCCAATCTTCCGGAACTTTCAGATCCAATTTTCTAGCTATCTCTAGCTATTTTCCTTTCTATCACATATTTCAAGAGCTGTGAGCTCTTCAAAAACTTCACAAGCCTCGCCCGTGAGCTCATCAGTCAATCTCTGTTGTCTCGTGACAGCCTTCCTAACCATTCACCCACTTCAAGAGCTCTTAGGGGCCTTTAGAGCTCAACTAGTACCCTTCAAGAGCCAATCCTCCTGGGCCGACTATGGCAGCCCTGACTCAATATCTGTTGACTATCCTCTCGCTTGTGGATCTCTAGGAGCCATTGGGAGCTTTTAGGAGCTCTCAGAGCTCTTCAAGAGCTTTTCGACGCTTTCTCAGAGCCTCTATAGACTCATCTTGTTGAACTTCATGTTTAATTTTTGCTTCTTCAGGAGCTATCAGGAGCAGTTCTGAGATGTCAAAATCTACCACTCCATCCCATAACTTGTCTTCTAGGAACTCCATGTCCCTACTAATGACTATCTTTTTGGTGACCAGATTGTATAGCTGAAAGGCCTTGGACTCTTAACTATAGCCCATGAAAATGCATTTTTCACCCTTTTCATCCAATTTTTGCCTCTTTTCCTTAGGCATGTGTGCATATGCTACACACCTGAACACTCTCAAGTGCTCAATTGTCCACTTGTGTCTTGTCTATGCCTCTTGAGGTATCTTGTCACAAACCGCCTTTGTTGGACTTCTATTTATCAAATAAACAGCTGTTGCTATAGCCTCTCCCCAATATTCAGTCGAGAGCCCTTTTGCTTTCATCATGCTCCTTACCATCTCCATAATGGTCTAATTCTTTCTTTCAACCACTCCATTTTGTTGCAAAGTATAACTGGTTGTTAGCTCTTTCTTAATGCCATTTTGCTTGTAAAAATTCACAAACAAATTAGAGGCATACTCTCCTCCACAATTTGACCTTAGGATCTTGATAAAATTTCCACTCTCCTTTTTAGCCTAGGCCTTAAACAACAAAAACTTATCAAAAGCTTCATATTTATGTTGTAAAAAATAGACCCATGTCTTATGGCTATAATCATCAATGAAGGTCATAAAAAATATGCTTTTACCAACAAAAATGATTTGCATAGGGCCTACCAAATCCATGTGCACCAACTCCAATGGTGATCTTTCCCTTGTAGATTTTCCCAATTGAAAGGGCTTCCTATGTTTCTTGCCCAAAATGCAAGCCTCACATCTAACATTAAGCTCTACTATCCTTGGAAAACCATCAATCATTTTATTCTTGGACAAAAGACTCAAACTAGCATAGCCTAAATTTCCATACTTGAGATGCCATAGCTTGGAGGGATCTTGAATGGTGATTTTGAGCGCTACTTGATGTACTATTGTACATTCTCCATTCTTGAGAGGTGTAGCAACATATTGAGATGAGAAACAAGTCTCAATTTTCAATGGAAACATCTGGTTCTTTGTCATTTGGACTGCTGCAAACACCTTCGTCATCTCATTCTCTTCATAAATGACTCATTGACCCTTCTCCATCAACAATTTGTGTTCATTTT
>VDFB02305353.1:0-15884 GCA_007258455.2 Sequoia sempervirens | reverse complement strand
TGCAACTTGACCTCAATGATTTCCAAACCTCCAAGAGACCTAAATCTACAAACACACAAGAAGAGGAGAAGAAATGTTGATTTTGAGGGCATGGGGGTTTGCCTTGGTCAAACCCCGTTTAGATAATTAAACCAAAATGATGAAATAAAGTAATGAAAAATGCAAAAATGGAATATATTACCTTGCCATGATGATAGATCTTGAAATTTTGCAGTACAGCATGAAGACTCAACCCTTGAATGTCTTTAGAATCTTTCTTGATATCTTGCAATGATAAAACCCTAAGTTGCTTGACTTGAGATGAAAGATTGGAGGTTGAATAATGAAGAATGGATGTGAATTGAGTTAATGGATGTAAAATTGAGTTAAGAGAGGTGATTTTATAGGAAATTCACCTTATTTTCCTGTTAATTAGATCCTTAAGGCTGACATGGAGAGAAAATAAACTTAAAACCTAATTTTTCCCACTCAAAACCCCGAAAATGGCTCAAATGGGACTCATTCGCCACTAATGGAAAATGAGTCACACCTAGATGGGACTAATTCGCCACTAATGGTGAATGGGTCCCACAAGGGCCATTTTTGCTAGCTGGAATGCCGAGAAGTAAGAAAATTAGGCTTATATGATGACTATGTCGGTTATTTGATCAAATTATGCCTCAAGATGCACAATAGGGGTTAATAGGGGCCTATTAGTGATGATGTAAATGTAAAATAGGACTTGGGACACAAAATTCAATGTGAAAGTGTGATTAAATACACTTTAGAACACTAAAATGAGGTCCACATAGCCTAGGAAGGCACAAAAACCAATGTGAATGTGCAAGACACATTACAAGACTAGTTTATCATTAAGTTCAAGTTAAGAACCTTCTAGATTGATGTGATAATGTTATTGAACACATTTTATAATGTTGAATTAGGGATAAATAGATTAATTAAGTCTAGAAAAGCATGAAAGTCCTTTACAAGACTTTACAACACCTTTACAAGATGTCATTAAATGCATGTTATTTGATTTGGAAGGGTTGAAGACCTAGTATGGATGCATAAAATGCCTCACAACACTAGATTAATGCCTCATTCAGTCCATTTTATCATGAATTAATCCCATGTTAAGCAAAGGGTGCTTTTTTCTATGGCACATTTAACGCCCACTTTAGTGAGAGGATGAACTTACTTCAAACTCACACTAAAGTAGACATTCGAGAGAGGTCTTCATACACAGTTGCAGATGACAAAGAATGAAAAAGATCAAAGAAGGTTGCACAAGCCCCCAGGATCGAAGATCCTAAGTCAAGCCCCCAAGATACAAAATCATGTAGTGTCAAGATAGAGAAAGATAAAAAAGAAAGGATGAATTAAGCTTTGATAATTTGTCCAACTAGTTATGCATCAGATCTAGGCTAATTGTTTGGAAAGGAAATGTGTACTCACTCTGGGGCGACAGAACGCATAGTGATCCGCTGGGTGAGAAGGCCCACATGTACTCACTCAGTGGCCACAAAACTAGTTTTCCATAGGGTGAGAAAGCCTAAAATGGTTGGTATGCACTCACAAACACAAAGGTGGCTATGGGGAAAAGTAATGCCATTGGGTGGGCTTCCCGCTCAACCATATTAAAGTTATACCTCTTGATAAATTTAACAAGGTGCCACAAAAGAAAATGTTTTTTGAGCTCTATGAGGTAAGAAAAAATTCATATGGAAGACACTCATAGACAATGTTAATGCAGAAAAGTGTAAGGATTGTTCAAAGGGATTTTTCTTTTTGTCGGAATTCAGTCTCATCTATGGAAATACGCTTTACTGCCCCCAAGAGGATGTGGCGGTAAAGAAGTGATCACACTCCCTTTTGAGGAATCATGCCCACGACCCACCCGCTGAAAGGACGATCACAAGGTTGAGAGAAATCGTGACAATGAAATGAGTGGTGATATGCCTCCCCAATTTTGTTGTGCTAGAGCAACTGTGACTGGTGAAATTGCTTTAAAGTAGAAGAAGAGGAAGAGGACATGAGAGCTTACTTGGAAAGCCCTATGCCAAGTCATATTTTTCTGATAAGATACATCATGAAAAAGAGAACTATATCATATGCGATCCAACTTAGGGAATGTCGTCCACATCCCAAGCTTGCTCTTATGTATTGATGAAAGGTTAACGACTAGCCAAAGGAGGAAACGACAAGTGACATATGAGGACAAGGCTACAGAACCCCTTTCCCCACGAAGGGACAGCGCTAAAATGATTGATGAAGTACTGTATGTTAGATTGAAAAATCAATAATTAATTTAGGATTAAAATTAGATGTCTCCACATTGTAGCTACTTTACCAAACCCCTGAAAAATGTTGAATTCCCACTTCATTCAAAAGCACGACATTCATTGAAGTGGAGCGATCATGAACCTCTGGCGAAATGCACAAAAGGAAAGTCTCATTCATAACATTTCCTTTCAAGTTCCAGGGCTTGAGGGTGATCAAGGATCCCGGAGTGAACTGATAAGATGCATCCTTTGACAATGGAGGCTATGGTCTCAGTTTGTTTCATGATACAATCCCTGGCTTTGAAGTAGTAGATGTCATACTGCGTTGTTCTAGATTTACATTTTTATCCTTTCTTTATTAGGGAGGAGGATTACGAAAACGGAATGAATTCAAACACATGAACATTTTGTGAGATGACATTAAGCGATGGTGAAGTCATGTGTTGACTATTGGATGAAGGATGATGTTCAAGACCACCAGTTGTAAAGGATGAGTTAAGTGTGAGATTGTTGATGTTGAGTGAAGGCTTATTGATCTCGATCAAATGACAATAACCAAGACCATGAGTTATTTTTTGTGTGTTAGGCTCTATAGGGTTGTGGATACGTTGTTCTTGAGCACCACATCCTTTTCCACTATATCCAAGTCATTTCATCAGTTCATACCCTTTTCCATAAAGTTGTTTCATTGCTTTGGAATTGGGTGGTTGTTCATTGTTGTGTTCATCAAGGGTTATTGTGGAGTTTTCTTTGTTGTCTAAAGTATTTGAGGCGGATGATTTCGAAGGGTTATCTAAATTCTGCATTGACATGATGGTTGGTTTTCCTTGTGTCTCATCTTTCTTTTGTGTGACTATGTATTTGCCCATAAATGATGGTGTGAAGTCTAAGGATCCCCAATCGTCACCGAATAATTTAGATGGCGATCCCTCATCATTGTGTTCAATTTCAAGAGGAACTATCTTGGATGTTGGAATCAATGTTTTCAAAGGACTTGTAGCTTCTTTTTATAGGTGCAAGTAGCTTTTAGGCTCAGTATCTGCTTCAATCTGATAAATGTTATTGTTATAAACATATTTCATTATATGATGAAGGGTTGAAGGCACTGCATTCATCTCATGAATCCATGGTCTGCCTAAAAGAAGATTGTACAAAAGATCATAAGGCATGACATGAATAGGAGTTTGCAAAGTAACCACCCCAATCGTATAGGTAAAGTGATTACATTGAGCGGTTGCTTTGTTGTATTATCAAATCCTCAAATAGAGACAAAATCGGGTATTATTTATGATCGATCAAGGAGACTCACACTACACACATTAAGGGTAGAACCATTATCTATAAGAGTGCATTTGATACCTGTGCAATGGAATTGAGCAATGATCATAAAGGCATCATGTTGTTTACGCAACTCCAAAGGAGGGAGCTCATGTTGATGGAAGGTAATGTCAAGATTACTTTTATGGATGAGAGCTACTACATCATTTGGAGTTGTAACAAAAGGAATTATGATTTGGTTTAAGGTAGATTGAAGAATATTGTGATAAGTTGGCGAGGTCTGAAGTAAATCCCAAAGGGAAATCTTGGTAGGAGTATTCTTTAATTGTTTAATAAGGTCATACTCCTTTGTGTGTGGGAGGTAACAAGGAGCACTAGGCGGATTGGGTAAAGGTAAAGAGGGTGGGGTTGGTTGCAGTGGTTGCAGATTATTTCGAGTGTTATATGTACATGAGCAACAATATTGTTATTAGATTGTTGCGATACATTAGCATTAGGGGGATAGAGGGTGTGTCGGGGTCAATTAGAGGGATGAAGGGGATGGGATGGTGGGTAAAGGATGAGTTTAGGTTTATTGGAAAGATGAAGTGGACGTGAAGGTGGGTAAAGGGTGTGGTGAGGTTGAATATTGTTAACATCTTGTAACAAGTGAGATTTTTCATTGTCTTCGAAGAGGATATTATTTTTGTCTTGGGTCACAATATGCTCCCTAGAAGGAGAGTTCATAGGAGAAAAACAAATCACATGTTCATGACAATTAAGGTTTGGTTCATCCAAAATAACTTCATTGCCACTAAGGGGGTTATTAATGGTTGAATGTGCTTGATAATTGATAGTGGGGGGATTAGGGGAAGATTCTATTAGATTGTTTGATTTTTCTAAAGTCTCATTCTCTTGTTCCATATTGTTTACCATACTAGGAGAGCTTGTAAGATGTTCATCTAAGGTTGAAATTTGTAAAGTAGCTTTGTCACAAGTGGGAGAGGCATCAAGAGAAGGAACACTGTGAGTTTCAAATAGATCTTCCCAAATGGGAGGAGCATTAGGGAAGGGAGGATCAAGGGTGTCTATGCTTTTACGTTCTTGTTTGCTAACATCATCCAAAGGGGAATAAGGAAAGGGACAATCAAGACCCTCAAGATTTGTAACTTCTTCCACCAAGATACCTTCATCACTAATTGGAGAGGTATTGGGAGAAGAACAAGTATGTGTGTTATGATTGTCTACACCTCCATTCACACCAATGGGTAATGTATTATTTTGTTCTATGCAATGTTCCTCATAGTTGTAATCAAAATAAAACTCATAAGAGGGAGTGCTATGCTTATAAAATCCATGTTTAATCAAATCAAAGGAACATTTAAAGAACTTATTATGCAAAAAGTAAATGAAGTGCAATTTAATGAAATGTAATTTTCAGATATGAAACAAGGGATTGTTCTGATTACACTATGCACCAATTGGAAAATGACATGAAACAATGCATGAAATGAGAAATGTTAAGTGAGATATAGTGAAATACATGCTATAGAAATGCAACTAACTAATATATATAGGTTAAGGCACCAAAAAAAATCCTAAAAACAATTTGTTGAGTTCTGTAAAATGTTGTTTTAGGGGTCAAAAGGGACTGATTCGCCCAAGGTGGTGAATGAGTCCCAGTAAGGACTTTTTTCAATATTTTCAGAATTTTTTGACTGATGTTGATGCTTTCTAAGTGCTATGATTAAACCTAAATGGAAAATGAAGAATTTTAAAAGTTTTCAATGATTAAAGATGCAACAATGCCACCTATTATGCATTTTTTATGAATGCAAAATGTAACACCTAGCATGCAAATGAATCATACAAATCCTGATGCAAACTAGGTCTATGATGATGAGGGGCTCCAAATCAGAAAAGAGAAATATTTGAAAATAAATTTCACCAAAATGAACTAAATATTTTAGGGACTAGGAATGCTTTGTCTCTTTTACTCAATTAGGGTCTTTCACCTAATGGAAAGAGATAGATCCCTCACCCAAAATCTAGGAGGTTCATTCAAATTAAGATATGTATGATGTATATGTGACTCAATGAGATGATATAAATGTAGTTAGATGAACTAATTGATTGATTAAACATGCAAAACCTAAGAAATATGACTTGTTTGAAAACACATTGTGTTATACAAGAATGAACTAAAAACTTAAGTAAATGAAAACATAAATGAATGATACTGAACAGAGTGCACCTGGAGGTAGAATGATGTCACTAGAAGACTCTGGAATGTCTCATAAACCTCTTCTAAAGGCCATTGGGACTGATTCGCCATGCATGGTGAATTAGTCCTACTTTTGGTAAAAACTTCCAAAAAATTGTTTCTGACTGTCGAGAGCTGAATTTTGAGAAAATAAATTTTTAGGCCTATAGGTGGGACTCATTCACTATGGTTGGTGAATTATTCCACCTACAGGAATCTAGAAAATCAGGAGTTGATTATGTGGAGTTAGATTTGCACTTTTGTCTCCTACAGGTCTCCGCTTCTAAAATTGTCAGATCCGGGTCTGAAAGTGACTTTTTCTTAATGTTTTGAATTAATGAATGAGAAGAAGACTTTACCAACCTTGAAACTTGACCTTAAATGATTTCCAAACCTCCAAGAGACCTAAATCTACAAACACACAAGAAGAGGAGAAGAAATGTTGATTGTTAGGGCATTGGGATTTGCCTTGGTCAAACCCCGTTTAGATAATTAAACCAAAATGATGAAATAAAGTAATGAAACATGCAAAAATGGAATAGATTACCTTTCCATGATGATAGATCTTGAAATTTTGCAGCACAACATGAAGATTCAGCCCTTGAATGTCTTTAGAAGCTTTCTTGATATCTTGCAATGATAAAACCCTAAGTTGCTTGACTTGAGATGAAAGATTGGAGGTTGAATAATGAAGAATGGATGTGAATTGAGTTAATGTATGTAAAATTGAGTTAAGAGAGGTGATTTTATAGGAAATTCACCTTATTTTCCCATTAATTAGATCCTTAAGGCCGACATGGAGAAAAAATAAACTTAAAACCTAATTTTTCCCACTCAAAACCCCGAAAATGGCTCAAATGGGACTCATTGGCCACTAATGGAAAATAGGTCACACCTAGATGGGAATAATTCACCACTAATGGAAAATGGGTCCCACAAGGGCCATTTTTGCTAGCTGGAATGCCGAGAAGTAAGAAAATTAGGCTTATATGATGACTATATCGGTTATTTGATCAAATTATGCCTCAAGATGCACAATAGGGGTTAATAGGGGCCTATTAGTGATGATGTAAATGTAAAATAGGGCTTGGGACACAAAATTCAATGTGAAAGTGTGATTAAATACACTTTAGAACACTAAAATGAGGTCCACATAGCCTAGGAAGGCACAAAAACCAATGTGAATGTGCAAGACACATTACAAGACTAGTTTATCATTAATTTAAAGTTAAGAACCTTCTAGGTTGATGTGATAATGTTATTGAACACATTTTATAATTTTGAATTAGGGATAAATAGATTAAGTAAGTCTATAAAAGCGTGAATTCCTTTACAAGACTTTACAACACCTTTACAAGATGTCGTTAAATGCATGTTATTTGATTTGCAAGGGTCGAAGACCTAGTGTGGATGCATAAAATGCCTCACAACACTAGATTAAGACCTCATTAAGTCCATTTTATCATGAATTAATCCCATGCCAAGAAAAGGGTCCTTTTTTCTATGGCACAAACCCTTAACCCTTAAACCCTCTACCCTCTACTTTTAACCCTATACCCTCTATCTCTCTCCCACTCCCTCCCTCTCTCTCTCTCTCTCTCTCTCTCTCTCAAGTCTCTCCCTCCCTGCCTCCTCCTCTCTCCCCTTCAACCCTTAAAAGCCCTAGGCCATGGCCCTCTGCCTCTATCTTCCCTCCCTCTCCTCCCTCACCCCCTTCTCCCTGTCCCCTCTACCATTGCCATGGCTTTAAACCCTTGTACCCCTCACCCTCTGTCTCTCCAAGTCTCTCCCTCCTACCCCTTTCTTCCTGTCAGTTTCCCTTCTCTATCTCCTCCTTCATCTCTGCTGCCTACCCTCTGCCCTTGAGCCTTAGGCCTTGAGCCCTTAGGCCTAAAACTTGTTCACATCCTCTGCCACTCTGACCTTACGCCTTAAGGCCCTGTGCCCTCTGCCCTAGGCCCTAGGCCCAGCCAGGCCACTCTTGCCCATCTGTCTTGACCTGTGCCTCTGTCATATACATCATCATATATGTAATAGGGATATGCATCACCTTTGTCCTCTTGGGATTATGTAACCAACTCCCCTCTATCTCTCCCCCTTTCTCTCCCTCTCCCCCCCATCTCCACTCCATCCCCTCTCTCCCTTTCTCTTCCCATATATCTCTCAATCTCTCTATCTCCCCCTGCTTCTTCCTCCCTTTCTCTATCTTCCCATATTTCTCTCTCCCTCTCACCATCTCTATTTACCTATCTCTAATTCTCTTTGTCTCTCTCTCCATATCCTAATATTTTACTTGCTGGTTTTTTCTCATCCACATTTTTCATAGCATGTCATTCATTAATTGGTTATCAAAAAATTCTAAAATGATACTTATGATTCCTATGTCAAAGTCTTGTTTGTTGATGACCTTTCTCAATCAATTGCATATTTTAATTATACGACAAACAAGCACTACCTCATTATTGATGAGGGAAAATAATATTTGAAAAATATTATGTTTAAACTAAACATTTTATATTTAAACTAAATATTTTCTTTTTATAAATTATAATATATTATTATTATTTTTATTTTAAATTTTATTTTTTTATAATTTTATATTTATTTACACAATATATTTTTTAATGTACTTAATTCAAAAGTTTTTTTTTTTGGATCCGTAAGTGCTTTTGACTGGAGCTATGAACCAATGTGGCCACATTTTTGGGGGACCACATCCCCATAATCTCTCCTTACCTCTCCATTGTGCTCACCGAGACACTATGTGTCAAGGTTTCGACAACAACCGTTAATAGTCGTCGATGGGTGAGCCGACTGTGTGCCAAGTTCCTAGAGAGCGAGCCCGAGGAACACTATCTCCAGCCCACTCCCATCCATCCCTCCATCTCCGCCACTCCCTTCCTTCCATTCCGGCCACCCTTCTCTTCCATTTCTTCCTTCTACTTTCCCTTTCATCCTGGCCTCCCTCATCTCTTCTTATCCACTCTCTCATCCCTCCACCTTCTCCCATTCCTTATCCAGTCCATTGGCTCCATCTTTCATCCCGATTCCATTTCCGCCTCCGACCTCGGTTGTCCCGGCCTATCCCACATCCTCCCTTCCAGCACCCTTCACTCTACTATTGTTTTCGGGTGACCTCCATCCTCTACCTCCATCCGTCTGTCGACCTCCAACATCTGGGCTCCAACACTCCAAGTCTGATCGCCAATCAATCAACATCAAGCCTCCCTACTTCCTCCCACAGTCGAATCAACACCATCCAATATTCACTGACCACCTTTCGTCATCCTCCATCCTTCAGTTGGTGTGATTTGAACCTATGATGCCCTATCAACAGGGCCTGTGACTTTACGGTCACACTGTGGGGTGAACCCCTTAATTCAAAAGTATATTGATATTGATATTATAATATTTATTATAATTATTTATAATATATAAGTATATAGTATATTATTTATAACTATTAATAATATATATGATTTATATATTATAAAATTAAATGGATTCATGGCAGGGGGTTCGAGTAGACGTCGGTTAGTAGTCCACTCGAACCAGCTTGCTAATCTATTTTTTATATTATTTTGAAATGGTTCAAACGAACTATGGTTTGACCAAACCCATATTTGATCTAACATTTTTTTGTGGTTTTCCTAAACACTAGTTTGCTCTAACCGCCCTTTTCTCCCTTCTTCCCCTCAGGCACCAAAAAATTCAAAAAATTTGTGCTTCAAAGCTCAATTTGAGGATGAAAATGGAGGAGACTTTACGAACCCAACTAGATGATGGTAGTCCTCAGAACGAGCTATCCAACGAATATAATTTTAATATGTTTTGTTTTTATTATCTAGTTGATTTTTTAGTTTTATTAAACATAGGTTTTTACTGAAAATCAAGCTATATGTTCTGCACATGTGGAAAAATAGAAAATTATAAAAAAAATTGAAAAATATGAGTGCACTAGATATTGAAGTCCTTGATCCAACAAAAAAAATTGAATTTTGATACATACAAAAAAAGTTACGCATTATACGGTCTGCCTATGTCTGGATTGTAATTGGTTTGACTTCAAAACTTGATTAAGGAACAAATATTCAATAAAGCACTATCTAACCAATTGGAAGCACTAGATATCATAGTTACAAATCTAAATTTGAAAAAACTATAATTTTATCCTTCATGGAAAAAAAATTATGCGTTATATGGTGAGCATCACTCCTTAAAAATGCTATTTTTTGAAAAAATAGTTTTTGAGGGAGATGGAAAAAGAAGTGTAATCTGATTCCAAAACTTTTGAAAAAAATATATTTAGAATTTACATAAAAAATTTCACAAAACTCTAGTTTTCATCATCTTCAAATTCCTCACGATTTAGCCGCTATAGGTGCCCAAAAGTGAAGATTTAGTTAGAAAAAATTATTTCAGTGTCTAGTTTGGCCAAAAATTGTAAACCAGTATTGTGGGATCACCCAACAATTACTTTAAAGTAGCAAATGATAAATGCTAATAGTAAAGAGGACATGAGATCTTTGTTGGAAATCCCTATGCCAAGTCATATGTTTCCAAATAAAGCTACATCATGAAAAGTGGTTTCCACCAAAATGATATCCTAAAATCACATAAGGGATCCATGGATTCGGGGTCAGTATGTCTTTGCAACAATGCATTTATAGAGCTCAGAACTATCATCATTAAACAAATAGTCATGGAACAGGAGTGACACAAAGAAAGTAAAGAAAAAGAAAAATATTTTAGGTCAACATGGAAGATGCCTAAATGTCTCGACACCTTGCATCATCCCCAAAAGGAAAACACATAACAAAGAAAAGATAAAAGTTTATGACATACAAAATAATCTAGGTACAAATACAAGAATGTTACAAAGAGAGAAGTATGTCAAAAAGAATAGTACGTGGGAAATCACATTATGCACATGCAATCACATAAAAGAAACATGAAAAAAAACAATGCAAAATACTAGTAAGGCACATGCGATTCAACCTATTAGTAGGTCTTCTGCATCTGAATCTTGTTCATCATATACGAAAGGTGGTCAACTAGCCAAAGGGACAACAACAAGTGCAGTACTAAGACAAGGCTATCTAATTCTTGCCCCATTGTGTGCAAGACAAGAATGAGCCGAGGTAAGTGACAATAAAGAGCTCCTTGCATTTTTAAATGGTTTGCAACATGAATGTAAAGCATGTAATAGTGAGAATAGTAATATCCTACACTTATTACATGGAAAGGAGCAAAAGGAAATGCTTTAAGGGACTATTTCTATGATATCAAACTTTTTGAATATTTTTTTTAAAGCATGACTCTCATTAGTTTTATGTCCAAAAATTATATGGTATCAACAATGTGATGTGTTTGAGTTATTAGGATTTAGAAATTGATTTTCTCACATGGGTGGTAGTGTTAAAAGTCCTTGAATTAGAAGTATGTGTAAAGTTATTTCAGTTACAAACGATGAACAAGGGAATTGTAGATTCTTTAGCTTGTAAGGATTTTGTTGCTTGCTAGATTCACCAATTTCTTGAGTTAGATGTTGAGGAGGAGGACCTAAGATGATCCTATCATCCTTATCATTGTTACAGGACATTTATTATTCTTTAGGAAGGAGGATACTTATGTTGGGAGGAGGATCTTGATATCCTATCCCTTTGGGATCCTTAGTTGGTATTTTCTCTACGAGTTGATGAATTTCATGTTCATTTGTTGTATCACATCCTTGTTTACTTAAGATTGTGAATCCTTTTCCATATGTGTTGGTTACTTTGTTAACATAGGATGGTTGAATGTTTACTTGATTAGAGGAACTAGGTTCAAATATTTTAGGAAACTTAGGCTTAGCTTGTGTTTCAATTTCAGGATGTAGAAGACCAAACATCAAAATTTGTGTTGGTTGTTTCATAGAAGGATAAAAGGATGCATTAGTCTCAAGGTTGTTAAGGAAACCATTTATGAAGTTGTTCATGTTGTCATCATCTTCTCCAATAATGTCAACATTACGAGGACATGCATTAGGAGTTGATTAAGCACGAGTGAGTTTAATGTCATTAGGGTTGTTTCCAAAGGCACAACTTGACATATCCACTAATGATTTCAAGGACATCCAAAGCTTACCAAAGCACATATCTATGATGAAATGCAATGTACTAATGCAAAATGAAAATGTGTAAATGCAATTTTGAAATTAAGCAATGAATTAAGCTAGATGCAATGAAATGAATGAAATAGAAACTCAGTAAATTGAAACAAAAATATAACAACAACAAACTAAAACACAGAAATAGGGTTTTAAATTCTAAAAAATATAGATTCAGATCTATCATGGGACTAAAACACCCAAAGGGGAATTATGATTCACAATCAGGATTTCTTAGGGATTCAAATGCTGCAAAATAGTCCACATAGAATACCTAGAAATCAGGTAAAACAACCTGTACTAGAACTAAATTTCCCAAAGGGGCATATGAGTCCCAAATTAAGGTTTTTGCACTAATTTCAGTGAATTCTAGGTGAATTTTAGGTTTTCTGGTTTGAATGCTGTCTAGAAGAAGTGCAATTAAATTTTTTAAGTGAAATTCAATGATGCAAGATGCAAAAATGCAACATATATGCACTTTCACTAATGCAGGATTTAGATACCCTAGATACAATTTAACTAATGTAAGACCTAATGCAAAGTTAATGTAAGATAGATCTACGACTATGATGCACTCCAAATTAGAAAATAAGGTGCCCAAAAGCTAGTTTCACCAAAATGAAATGATGAAAATAGGGGCTCCACCTTTTAGGAGATGGAACACATGAAAGGGTTTGGGACCTTTCTCCTATTTACCTCAAGTTTCATTCAAAGAAACCTTTGAGATATCAATATAGGGATGGAATTAGGGAAAGAGATATGAAATAAGGTGTCCTAGGGCATGATTAAAGAAACTAAGGGAGTTCACCACCAAGCAAAGGCTTGGAAAGAAAAGTAATAGAAGTAACATGCAAAACCTAATGATATAACCTAGAAAATGAACTTAAATCAGAATAACAAATTGGAGATAAACAAAGATGCACCTGGAAAACTGAAGAGGCTTGAAACAAGGTCTAAAATATTAAAATTATGACTTTTGAAGCACATTGGGACTCATATGTTGATAAGGGTGATTTATTCCTAGTTTAGGGTTTCGAGTTGAATCCGAAATATGAAACTGTTGAACCAGGATCTACATAAAATGCATGAAATCTAGTATACTAGGACTCATACGCCAGAAGTGGTGATTCAGTCCCAGTATCAGGGCTGATCTAAAACTCTGATATCCTCTATTGGTCTCCTATACTTCTCTCCCTTCCGATCTATGAGTCTGAAACACTAATTCTAACTTATAGGTGAATTTCTATGATCTTGCAAGATAGATGGCAACTTTGACAGCTTTGCAACTTTGACAACTTTCTCCAATCTTGCTCTTCAATGGATCTTCAACCTAAATCTACAAATCACACATCAAAAAGAGGGAAATAATGTTGTTTTGTTAGTGGATAGGGGTTTTCCTTGGTCAAACCTTGTTTTGGTAATTATCAAACCTTGAAATGAATAGAAATAGAATGAAGGAATGATGAATGAACAAATAAGCAATGTTACATAACTCACCAAACCCTTGGAAAAAAGGCTACGATCTTGTATGTAATGGATAGCATGAACGCAGATCTTGAATCTTGATTGTATGCTATGGATCTTGACTTGAATACTTTCTTGAATCATAAGAACCTACATCACAAATGTTAGCTCAAAAACAAATGTGATGATTGAATCTTGAATATAGCTCCAAAATTCTTGATGATTAACTCTTGAATGCTCTTGAGTGCTCTTGTAAACTCTTGTGAACTCTTGTGTAAGTGATTTTGATTGCTTATGAATTTCTAGGATGAAATTAAGTGAAATAACCTTGTATTTATACTTATGCTAAATTTCTTGAAATTACGTTTAATACCGACATCATATCTAGGAGAATAAAATACCACCTAGAATTTGAATTTAAAATAGGTCTAATCTAGGTGGGACTCATAGACCAATTGTGGCACATGAGTCCTAGTAGGCTAAGCTTGGGACACAATTTTGAAGAAATTTCATGTTTAATGCCAAATTCACATTTAGGACCAAAAACTTAGGTGGGACCCATATGCCCAAGGTGACTTATGAGTCCCATATCACTAAATCTAGGCCATACAAACCAAAATTATGAATTATGATTGTACATTAGTTAAGTGTCAAGATTATCCTTGGAAAGATGCATTAAATAATGTTTGTGGATGCAAAATAGGACCAAGTAAGGAAAAAAGAAGCCCAATTCTAGTAAGGAGGACCCAAAAAAGTGTGAAAATATAGAGGGACACATTTTTCTACACTACAATTTCTATCAAATATGATGATGAGATATGTTAAGAAATTATATAATGACCTTGCTTATAGAAACAAGGTTTGATGAAATACCAAATAGAAAACATTAAATGACTTCCATAATATTATTAAATGAATTGTGTCATTATTACATGAAATGATCCATCATCAAATTACCTAGGATTCCAATGTTTAAAATAGATAGAAAGATAAAATATTATCTAAAAAAATTAAATATTCCTAGCACCTAAGTAGACTTAACATGTAAATAGTACCTCGGTAATAACTATTTAGGAAAATTACCTATTTAAAAGAACACATCCGCTTAAGTGAAACTTAAGGAGAAGTAGTTATTATGTAAATAATGAAAATATGCAAATATATGTCTCAACTATGAGGCCATTTTAGGTACCCATCTAAAAATACAAATGAAATCTCTCACAAATGGAGAAAAAGGAGAAAAACCACATGGTAAAAATATCGTCTCCAAAAGAGAAAAAAGATACAATCAAGTGATGAAATATGGAGTATGTCATGATACCCCCAAATCACAACATCCATCACAAATATACATTACAAATTATCCCCATAAGAGGGAAAGAAAGATACCACATAGCCCCCTAATAATGAAGTAGTTCCAAAACCACCAAAGAATATCTTAAGAAAAAAGAGAATCCAATGACTTACAAACATATCTCCCCTTGGGAAAAAAAATTAAATCCAACGATCGATGCTAAGGAAACCTCATCTCCATAAAGAAGCAAGAGGGAATAACCTCAATAATGATATCTCTAAAGATACATCGAATTTATCTCAATATGTCTCAAATGAATCAAGTGTGACCGAATCAAAGAAGAAGACAAAGGATGTGGAATTGCAAGAGTAACCTCCAATTAATATGTGTGATTAAATATGAGAGAGACTACCTAAAACATGTCCTCCAAGTATAAAAGAAGAGGAATGAAAAACCAAATTTGATATACATGTCATGAAACCATCTTGAAAATATAAATCATAAAAAATTAAGATATCCTCCTTATCTAAAGTCTTAGAAATAAAGTCAACGCTCAACTCTGTAGAACAAATAAGAAACCTTAAAAAAAATGTTCAAGTGAACAATATGACCCTCAAAATAGCTACCAACACTCGATGCATGAGGAGGAGAAAAATAATCCTCATCAGGAGTAGAAGAAAAATGTGAAAATACATAAACCTTGGCAATATAATTGATCTTTCTCACTAAGAAAATCTACCTAGTATACAAATCTCAAATAAATACTAAATTTGGAGTGAACTCAGTAGACTTCCCTGCAACACTACATGTAATCTGATATATAGAAGGAATATTATTAGAAAGCTCAATAATATGTAAGACATTACTAGAGGTCCTTGCACCCCTATTAAATCTCCTTTGTAACGAACAACCATGTACTTACTATTACCCATCAATATCTTAGTTGTAAGGAAACACTCAAATTTCAAGAACTAATTTGGTGAACATGCCATGTGATTGGAAGCTCTAAATTCAAGAATCCATCTAACACACTCTTCAACTTTAGTTATAGCAAGAGATTTACCTTTCATCTCATGATCTTTTACCTTATCATTTCCATTATCATTACCTTATGATTTTGAGTGTGTGGATGTAGGGGGTCATGAAGAAGAAGAGGGTGAACTAATAGCTCTAGAAGGAAAATAAATTTTATGT
>VDFB02305352.1:0-10988 GCA_007258455.2 Sequoia sempervirens | reverse complement strand
ATAAACCTAGTAGTTTAGAAACTACATTCAATTTGCTATAGATTATATTCTTACATATTTTGAAAATAATATAGATAACTTATTCAAATTTTTACGTTAAGTTGCCTAGCTCTGATTTTTTTGAATTTTTTGCCACTTAAGGGCCTATTTTTTCCATGATGATCCTACACATACCCTATATGGCAATTGAATGAGTCTGATTAGTTTAATTTAAGGAAAAAAAAAAGGTTTCTTTTTTCCCTTATGTTATTGTCATTTTATATTTCACTTCAACTATAGATGACTAAGGTAGGATGAAAGAAATGCTTGGGGAATACAAGATATTTAAAATAAATTTCAAGGATTTTGACCTTGAAGGTTTCATACACGAGGTTACGAAAAGTATCAGAAGGTCCACTTTCGCCATTAGGTTTATGAAAACAAAGATGTGATAAAAAAATTATAAGGATGAATATGAGGTAGCTAATAGAAAGGAAAAATGGATTACATTCATCAAGGATGAGGTTTCTAGGAAAAAGAAGGATAAGGATTATCCTAGAGAATTTTCTTATATTGATGACCCAATTGCAAAGATTTAGATAGTGGTGAAGAATTTTGACAGAGTTGTAGGTAAGGATCTTTCATTGGAAGAGAAACCAACAAAGTGGCTTAGAACCGAGCTTTCTATTAGAAGGGCTTGTTATTAGAGAAAATTATGTGCAATCAGACACACCATAGGTCACTCCCTCTCCTCCCACTCAAATAATCAGTGAGGATTCTCCCCAAGAGAGCAACCTCAGAAGAGGATGAAAATTGATCAACTGCTATTGTTGGTTGACTATCCCATCAATCTAGATGAAATTTAATATGTCATATCTCCATGGATGAAATTCAACAATATATGCCATCCCTCCAAGATCAAATATTATCAATTGGCCTTCTTATACAAAGGTTTGGGTTGGATGTGGCTATGGGAAGAGAAACCTCAATGATGTGAGGGAATCAACATGTTCATAATTCATTTATGACTATGATTATGTAAAATCCTAGTGTTGTGTGGTCTCACAACACGCCCCAAGACTGAAAAGACTTGGGGACCCAAGTGAAAAATATAACTCCTATAACAAGAGCTAATAGATTGGAAGATCATCGGAAGTGAAGAAGAAAGAGAAATATTTGATAAAAGAAAGTACTTCATATGATAAGTGTTTCGTACACCGAGTACCGGGTACCAGAAACACAGAAAAGGTGAAAGGTAATGTGAAGTTCAAGTGAAAGACTCCAGTCTAGTAAGATGGAGTCTGGAAAGATGGAATTACGGTATAACCGAGGTCCAGGAAAGTAAGTTGGTAAAGCTAAATATCGGGTACCGGGTACCGGGTTGCAAAGTGAAATGAAATGTTTAAATCTTGAATTTATCTAATGATCCCGGTGATCCAATATATGTTCAAGGATTTATGATATGTTGTTTTCGAAAGAATTTTTTTTTTTAACTATATTTTGTACTAATATTTGAATAATGGTTTTATTTATATGAGATGTTATGATGTTGTTAAAAAGGGATTTAATATTTGGAATTTGTGATTGTAGGAGATATTGATTGTGATGCAAAGCTCAGGTATGGACGGTCAGACAAACTTGAATCATGGATGGAATAAAATTCAGTCCAGTTCGATCACTCTAGGAGGTGATAATGCAGATGGATTTGAGTCCACCGGAATGCTAGGGATCTCGGTATTTCACATGTGGTGGGAACAAATGCTAAACTTTGGGAGAGCCCATTCCCAAGAGTGACAGAACCAGAGCCAAGCGAAGTGTAGGGGGTGAAAATTCCACCTTATCATTCTGAATATATGGGAAACCCCTACATATTATCATGATTTGAAGTATCATCTTGGCAAAGATTCCAGATGAAAAAGTAGAACCCGAAGAGCTTCAATGAGTAATTGGAGTTGACTTCCATTGAATTCAATTGCAATTCTCCTATTGGTCACAATTTTCCACATGCCTTGATGAGATTGGTCCCTTAGATTTCCTCTCATGTAATTTTCTTATCCTGTCTGAGCCTTGTGTTCTATAAAATGCCACAGGATGCTTCATTTTCATTTGAGTTTAGAATTTTTGGATGTTAGAGGAGAAAAAACTTCTCTTAAGTATTGTTCCTTTTTCCTATTTTCTGAACCATTCCGGTGTAAAACTTTGTATGCACGTAGACATTAATTAATATTAGAGCTTTATGATAGCTACCTATCTCAGTATCTTTTGTAGCTAGTTTTGTAAGTTCAGTCGAACAAGACTGTATGTTGCACCATTTAAGGGTGCATACAAAACCTACTCAGTGTCCATAAACAAAACCCTCTCTTTAAAAGCTTGCACCATTTTATACATAGTTGTGAAGCAATATGGTGAAATATAAAGCGGTTTGCTCTGTTTTGATTAATTCTTTGGGGGCATCCATAGAGAATAACCGAGAGAAACTTTTATTTTCAGTATTTTTATACTTTGTTTTAGAATAGATGTTTAATATTTTTGAAAATGTTCCAAAAAAAATATAAGTAAATGGAAATAGTTTTGTTGAAAATATTTTATTTTTCCATGAAATTGTTGAATGCTTAATGCTAAATCTACTTAAGTGATAACAAAGAATTGGTGATATTCCATGAAATCTTATGTTAAATGTTTTGGTTTCTTGATGTCCAAGTTTATCATTTCAATTAGAAACACTGATTTCAAATGTTCAAAGAAATAATAGAGATATGTTTATATATGTATTAAAAGGTCCCTTTGAGATTAACAACAAATGTCACATCATTACCCGAGAGTGACCCTAGTGCAACCATGACCTAGTTATCAAAGACTTGGGATTGAACAAAAGTCAATCTTTTCTCTATGAATGCAGAATTTCCCCTTAGGTTGTATTTGTTCCATATCTTTCAAAAAGGATAGGCTCTTCATGGTCTTGTCTATGGAGATTTTATTCGATCTGTTTACTGCGAGTAAAACCGTCGTCAACAGGAATTGGCACTAGAAGGAAGGGCCACAAGTACCAAATGCGCATATATCTTTCTCTCTTATTTATTTTGATATTTTTAGGATTTATCCTTTGGAAGTGGAATCATGCTTTGAAATGTTATTCCTAAATTTAGCAAGAAGCTTGTAAATGAGGAATTGAATGCAAGTTGGTTTTTCATTATGGAAATTAGAAAACTTTGTAAAATATTTAATGAGAAACTGCATCCTTTGAGTTTGTTTACTTTTGGTAGAGTCACTGAGTGTAGAATTCATGATACAACTGATCACGGTGAACTTGAGTGTGAATGTTTTTTAACTAGGGTAAGTTTAGCCATAAGTGGAGCAATTTCGTTAATGAAAGAAGTTTTAACTCCTAAAAGAAACATATTGTTAACTAGAGAAACGTTCTACCCTAGAGGAGTCAGAAATATAAAAAAATTAACCAATAAACCAAAACATTTAGGAAACTATGATTATTTTAAAGAAAATCCTATCGTCTTGTAGGGGAATAGGTGAGAATGTCGAGATTCAGAGATATTTCATCATAAACGAGAAAAATATATGGGTGAATCATCATTCCCTGTATACATGGAAAACACAGATAACAAAATGGAGCAGGAAAATCGAGTGGGAAACGTGTGTATTGTGCTTCAAGCTGGGAATTCATTAGCTATAAAAAGACATTTTCTTGATTTTATACAAGATACAAAATATCAAGTTTTTACTTTTTCTCTTTCTGATAATAACATAAATAGTGATATATCTTGGTCTAACAAAATGCAAAGTGAAGACAGGGCCGAGGATATAAAGATTTTCATAAAAGAAGGAAAAAGAGAAATGAGCGCAACTGTTCATGGAAATGGACCAGGGCTGGGAGAAGGTACAGTATTGCCGCATTAGATGAAATGTGTGCAATCGGTATAATGAGATTGTTTTCATACATTTAAGCCATATTTTTGATAAGTACGCCTTTGAATTTATGATGTTTAAATGCAAAAAAAAAAAAATTCCATTATTACATTAGAATATTGAAAATGTTGATAATAGAATTTAAATACAAATATGTTGTAATTCGTACTAAAACTATAGAGGAAATAGCCATAGAAATTGAAATAAATTGCTTAGTTAGAGTTAATCTTTTGTGATATTAGAGTTAGGGTAGTTAGGGCTAGCTTAGTTTAGTTTTAGATTAGTTTTTTTTTTAGGGTTTTCCTTTGTGTTTTCCATTTTGTTGTTGTTTTCTTGCTTCATTTTTTTCTTCTTCTTTTTGCTCAGCTTCTACATTAGCAAATTCTGCTTAAATTTATCTTAAACATGAGAGTGAAATTTAAACATTTTGCAAAACTAAACTAAAAATGAGACAATAAAGCCATACACATAGTAAAACATGCTTTTAAGAAAAATACGAAGATATATATATATCTGTGTCTGTGGGTATGTGCAGGATCATGATGGGCCAAAAAGTGGCGATATGATGGGTATGTGGCTGACAACTTTTTTCTTACAGGGTTGATTGAACAGGTTCGATCGCTCGTGGTGCTGGTGGTAAATCTTCCGTTGAACAGTAAAACGTTGTCGGTCAGTTCGTGGGTTATGGCCATATGTTGATCCTTCCTAAAATTTAGGTACTGCCTGCATTGCAGAATTTTTTCAGAATTTTGCAAATAGTTGCCAGAATAAATAAATAAATCTACTAGTTTAGAAACTACATTCAATTTGCTATTCTTACATATTTTTGAAATAATATAGATAACTTATTCAAATTTTTATGTCAAGTTGCCTAACTCTGATTTTTTTGAATTTTTTGCCACTTAAGGGTCTGTTTTTTTCATGATGATCCTGCGCATACCTCTATGTGTGTGTGTGTGTATCATGTATATACATCATATATCAAAATCCTCATCAAAAAATAAAAAAAGGATTCAAAAAGAAAGGTGAGAAAAGTTGCAGACGATAGTAGCCATTCAATCGATCTGGGACACCTCTTCTATCAAGGCCAAATACCCTATGTAGGTGAGTTCCCGGTGAGTTTCAAGATCTTGGATATGGAGATCAGTAAGAAAAGGCTGAAGTGGAACCACTTCCCCATGTTCCAGGAACCAAGGAATATCATCCATGGAGGGAATCCCAATGGTTGGATGTGCAACAACTAAAATGGTATCCAGATTCTCCAAGAATTTAGGTTTCACTATTAAGTTGGAAGTAGCGTGAATGTCTTCAATAGGTAACCCAATGTACAAAAGTGATGCTACAAAATGAGAAGCTATATCAGAGTAAAAATGAAAGTAGCGACTAGACACAACATATCTTTCGCCAAGGACTAAGCATAAATTTGGCACAATGAAATTGGAAGTCCTAACATTGAAGACCTTTTCAAGCCTTTATGGTGTGATGCTCCCCAAGAAAATTTTCTGTCTACGAGAAAAACCTAAGAAAATAGGGGTATCCATGGCTAAGAAGCAAATGTAAAAACATAGAACAGAGCGAAATTACAGAAAATATAATAAAAAAGAGAAAGAAAAGAGAAGTGTGGAGAATTCAAGAAGAAATGCACGAATTTATAGAAAGTCGTAAACAGAGTGGCGGTACATAGTTTCCTTGAGTAATTATTTTCTTTGAAAATCATATGTGAGGTGGCAGCTGAATAATAATCTTCAGAATTAAAAGGTTAAATCAAATAAATTCTTTACACATATTTGGTGAAATTGCTTCGAATTTGAGTCGTACGGAGATTACAAATCAAGCAAGTTGGAGATTTTGAAATTAATAGTGGTCATTTCCAATTGTTTAAAAAGTCATAATAATTATGGAGGTGTTATGTGTGTGGGTTATACAAGAGAATGAATCGAGAAAGATGTTACATGTCATCACCCGAAGAAATTAAAGAGAAAATACGTGTTGAGTAAGGCTTGAAAATTTAATACAAAATAATGTGATCGTATTTCAAGGTAATCATGGCATTTTGATCCATTAATGAAGTGCAATGTCGTCAAGTTGAGATAGTTAGGAGAAGTTTTAGAAGTTTCCATAAAATTTAATCGAATGGGTGGTAACTAATGTTTCTAAATTTAGATTTAAATTTGGTGATTAAGTTGTCTATTGCTAAATTTTAATTTATGCATATTTTTTAACATATAATGGGCTATAGTTAGTTAGGATTTGGCATAACTAGTGAAATTTAGCTAGAAACACACACTTACAAGGAATCATTAAATAAGTTTTGGAGAAGTAGGGAATTGATGAAGGGATTTACATTGAATGAAAAATAAAAAATTAACCTTCACTACCACTGTAATTCCCAACCTAATAGTGGTTATTCAATGCTTGCAAGTTGACAAATGAGCTATTATTGCAATATCAAAAGTGAAAAATGAGCTATCATTGCTATATTATAAAAAAAAAGTGATATCAACTCTTTAGGCTATCCAAATAACTCTACCTGGGGCTATGGACATCTAACTGGCAGTAGACCTATGTTTGGGGGAATTATGGAGATAACCTTGTCATGACTATGGACGCTTGACTAGCAGCAAGTCTCTATCCCTAGTTGGCTTTGGAGAATTACTATATTATGTAGTTCAATGCTAATGAACTGATTATGTTTACTAAGTTTTGAAAAACTGGAATTAACGAAGAGCACACACGGATGTTTTTGGTGGAGTTTTAATTTTATGCCAGAATCTAAGTAAAATTTGAAAGTTGTTGACTTTGAAGCCTTATAAGTTTGTTTTACAACTGATGATTTAATTTCAAGTTTAATTTTTAAATTTGGTTTTATTGGTTGCAAGTTGTTGTGTGGTCTCACAACACACCCCAAGACTGAAAAGACTTGGGGAACCAAGTGAAAAATATAACTCCTATGGCAAGATCTAATAGATTGGAAGATCACTGGAAGAGAAGAAGAAAGATAAATCTTTGATAAAAGAAAGTACTTCATATGATAAGTGTTTTGTACACTGGGTACCGGGTACCGAAACCACAGAAAAGGAAAAAGGTAATGTGAAGTTCAAGAAAAAGACGCCAGTCCGGTAAGATGGAGTTCCGGTATAACCGAGGTCCAGGAAAGTAAGTTGGTAAAGCTGAATACCGGGTACCGGGTTGCAAAGTGAAATGAAATGTTAAAATCTTGAATTTATCTAATGATCTCGGTGATCCGGTATATGTTCAAGGATTTATGATATGTTGTTTTTGAAAGAAATTTTTTTTACTAGATTTTGTACTAACATTTGAATAATGGTTTTATTTACATGAGATGTTATAATGTTGTTAAAAAGGGATTTAATATTTGGAATTGTGATTGTAGGAGATATATTTGATACAAAGCTTAGGAATTATAGACTGATCGGAAAGCTTGAATCACATGGATGGAATATTAAAGAATTAGGTCTAGTTACGATCCATAGGTGATAATGGAGATTTGAGTCCATTTGGAATGTGGGGATATATGCGGTGGAACGGAAATTTGCAAAATCTTAGGAGGCTACATTCGAGTGATGATAGAGCGAGACAGAAGTGAAGTGTGAGGGAAAAATTCACCCTTGTCCTTCCATTACAGATATATGGGAAACCTACATATTATCATAGCCTTGATTCAAAGTATTTATCATCTAAAGGAAAGAGGTTTCCAGGTGAAAAGAGTAGAACACAGAAGGGGAAAACTTCAAAAGCGCGTGAGTAATTGGGTTGAATTCCAGGCTTTCAATTGTAATTTCTCCCTGTTGGTCTAATTTTCCATGTACATTGATGAGATTGGTCCATAGATTTTCCTCTCATTGTAATTTTCTTGTCTGGCCCAGAGGCCTTTGTGTTTCTATAAAAGACGCAGGAGGATCAAAACTCATTTAATTTAAGTTTGAAATTTTGGACTATGGGAGGGAACAAAAAACTTCTTTAAATTTTGTTCTTTTTCCTATTTTTGAACCATTAAAAGTGGAATTTTGTATACTGCATTAGAAATTAATTAATATAAACTTTATGATAGCGTACCTATCTCCAATATCGTTTTGCTGGTTTTGTAAGTTTAGTGGAACCAGAGACTATATGTTGCACCATTTAAGGGTGCATACAAAACCTACTCGGTGTCCATAAACGAAACCCTCTCTTTAAAAGCTTGCACCATTTTATATGTAGTTGTGAAGCAATCTAGTGAAATATAAAGCAGTTTGCTCTGTTTTGATTAATTCTTAGGGACATCCACGGAGAATAACCAGGAGAAACTTTTATTTTTCAGTATTTTTATACTTTGTTTTAGAATAGATGTTTAATATTTTTGAAAATGTTCTAAAAAAATACATGTGAATGGAAATAGTTTTGTTGAAAATATTTTATTTTTCCATGAAATTGCTGAATGTTTAATGCTAAATCTACTTAAGTGATAGCAAAGAATTGGTGATATTCTGTAAAATCTTATGTTAAATCTTTTGGTTTCCTAATGTCCAAGTTTATCATTTCAATTAGAAATGCTGATTTGAAATGTTCAAAGAAATAATATAGAGATATGCATATATATGTATTAAAAGGTCCCTTTGAGATTAACAAACAATGTCACATCATTACCCGAGAGAGACCCTAGTGAAACCATGACCTGGTTATTGAAGACTTGGGATTGAACGGAAGTCAATATTTGCTCTATGAATGCAAAATTTCACCTTAGGTTGTCTTTTTTCCATATCGTTCAAGAAGGATAGGCTCTTCGCGGTCTTGTCTATGGGGATTTTATTTGACCTGTGTACTGTGAATAAAACCATCGTCAACACCTAGGATTTTAAATATTTTATCATGAGACCAAAGAGAGAGTACCATAAAAGAGTTTGGTTGGCACAAGCAAATGTACCTAGAGAAAAGTATGATGAAGTAGTTACAAAGGTAATGACATAAATGAATTTTGACTCTAAAAACATTATGCTTGAAGAAGGGAGAATAAAGGTGCAAGATAGTGGATTGCTACTACTCCCTAAATGGAACATTGATTTTGCAATTTTCTTTGATACTATTAGGAAAAAATATGGAGAAATTTTCTCCATAGAAGAGGAAGTAAAGATGGCATTGTCACGATCAAGGTTCAACCCACATTCAGAAGCCTTTATAATTTTGACCCTTGCACCAACTACAAATAAGCTTATGATTGTTGAAGCATCAAAGGATATGAAAGGAAGATTGATTGTAAAGAGGGTATCTAATACCTCTACCCTTGAAGTTGTTGCATTAGTGGTAGATATTGCTAAGTTTAAAGAAGATACTATTCAAAGGTTGTGAGATAGAGTTAATACATTGTTGAAGGAATATATTGATCTCACAGAAGCTTACAACTACCAACATGTACTATTGGGTCTAAAAACATCCCTTCTTGCAAGTATGCAAGAAGTAGGCTCCTCTTCTAGAGCTCCCCTTGCTCATGTGATGATTGAAAATGAAGAGCTTAAAGAAAAGATTCAAATGCTAGAAGACCACTTGAAGAAAGCTTAGCAGACTCAACAAAAGAATAATATGCACATTGCAATGTGCATCCTAGAGCACAAAATATCTAAAAGCTTAAGAAAGTTGGAAGATACCCATGTGTCATATGTGAATTTGAGAGGTGCCATTACCAGAATAAGTGGAGATCAAGAGTAGCTCCAATTTATATTTAAAAATGGAATCCTAGATTTACATCTTTGGAAGGTATGTATTAGGGATCTGCAAACACATTTGATGCCCTAATTGGTATCTGTATCACTTTTGATATTGTCAAGATGACACAAAATCATAAAGGGTATATGGAAAGTATAATTCAATTTGCACAAGCAAAAATGAACTATCTCTTAAATGTTGATAATAGAGGTTGTACCCCACCTATTAGAAGATAATGGAGAGTTGAAGACCCTAGAGAAATTGAAAGATAGTTTCAATAATGTAATCCCCACACTCCACCTTATGATTTGTAAAGATGACAAAGTTGATATAAATGAGCTTAATTCCTATTCAGGCAGGTTGGTCAATGTAGATCATAGCATGAAAACTTTTTATAGAGATTCCAATGCTTTACTTGATGCGAAGTATCTTCAAAATTTGAAGAATATGGAAAAAATATTAGCTCATGATTGGCCTTCTGAGGATATGTTTAAGGAATGGAATGAAAAGTATAATTGTTTACTCGGGCTATGAGTGGATCCATGTTTTTATTCCTATGCCTCTTGTCTAAAATTTTGGTTTTTAGAAAGGTCTCAAATGAGTTTCTTTTCTTGTTGCTTCCCTTATGTTATAAAAGGGAATCTCAAGCCTCATTTAAAGGGTTCTGATTTTTTTTATCTTTCACCTTTGCAAACTCCTTTTCCAAAATTTAAGCTATTTCATAGCATAGATGGAAATGTTGTAACTTTTCTCTTTAATAACAACAAATGACTCAAATACTTAGTTTATTTCTTTAATTTTGTATATCAATATCTTTTGACTCAAAATAATCAAGGGTTATTTATAAGTTCTCATATCACATCATGTGTTATGGATGTTCAACTGTTAGCTTTTTTTCAAGGAATGGATTAATATTGCTTTCAATTATTCATCAAATATCGTGTGAATGCAAGGCAATATGGATTTATTAGTGTGATAAGTGATTTTATTTTCTTGGTTTCTCATTGTAAGGTGGTGAGGTTATAAGAAGATGAGTAGGTTAGTTGTAGGATTATATTTCATTTTATGAATTTGTTACAGATAAGGTACTGATCAAAATAATTCATAAATTTTGAAGATTGATGCAGAATCACATATCAAATGAAAAATCAAAATTTTGTTTTAATACAAATTTTATGTTTTATGCACAAATCCATGCTAGCAAGGAAACTTTAAGAATTGAGTTGAATGATGAATCATGGAGTACATATTATTAGCATGACATAATTAAAATATAAAATTATTAATAATATGTTAATGTATTCAATCTGATTTATAATTTCATGAGATACAATATAAAATATCATCAACTATAGTTTGGAATATGATTCATGAAATGTAGTACAAAC
>VDFB02305351.1:0-48259 GCA_007258455.2 Sequoia sempervirens | reverse complement strand
GTGTAACTTGTCTATCAATTGTTTTCCAGTTTAGTGCATGTGTTTTTGTGAATCCACACTTCTCCATAGATTGGAATTTTGCTTTACAATTTTAGGAAGATGTTAACATGTGTCAGTAGATTGTATATTCTAGTTGGAATATATTTAAGAGGTTTGCATGTTCGAGTGTGGGTGTATAGCTGGCGAGTTTTGTAATTAGGTCATTACCAGTGTCAACCTAATGAGTTAGACATGTTGCAGAAGATGAACATCTGTTGATCCATTATGTGAGTGCTATTTTAGGTCCATGCTGACCCATTTCAAGTTTTTATAAGGTTTAAATCTTTGTGTGAAGCATGTGTGGAAGGATATTGAGCTTTCCAAGCTAAACTTTTTTTAATCATAACTTCATAACTAAAAACCAAAATGAGATGGAACTCTAGAATTAGGTTCCTTTAGCAATCAAAAAATTATGTTAGAAGCACAGAGTAATTTATCTTCATTAGCAGAACAATGCAGACCCAAATACTAGATCCCCTATACACAGAAACACCTGAATTGAAACTTAGTCAATTTCTACAACTATTTCCTTCACCAAATCAAACCTTCTTGAAAAAATTTATTTCACTATCATCCTCAAACATACTCAAGCTATCCAAGTTGATCTAAACAATGGTCTTCATACTCGGATACAATGTTGAGATCAATGACAACACTGCAATCACATGAGTGTACAATTTGTGCTCATCCCACATGCTCATGTTTCCAACAAATGTATCAATGAAAAATTCCTTATTCTTCCAACACTTGGTATACAATATTCAATAAGTACTTATTACATAAGAGATTCAAAAAGTTTACATAAGAGATTCAAAAAGTGAACCATAGATAGCAATATTTACTTCAAGGTTGAGAATGACCAAATATTGATTGTGGTTGTGTATGTTGATAACATAATCTTTGGAGGAAATGAAGCAACATGTATGAAGTTTGCAGAGGAAATACAAAATGAGTTTGAAATGTCAATATTTGGGGAGATGAATTTATTCCTTGGGCTACAAATCAGTTAATATAATAAAGGTATATTCATATCATAATCAAAATATTTCAAGTAAATATTGAAGAAGTTTAGAATGGAAGACTCTAAACCAATATGTACTCCCATGGTTACTGGTTGTAAGTTGAGAAAAAATGATGAATCTCCTAAGACAAATCAGAGAAAGTATAGATTAATGATTGGTGGATTGATATATCTAACTACTACTAGATTGGATATCATGCATTCAATATGTCTTGTGGCAAGATTTCAAGAAGGTCTTAGAGAATCACATGTGGCAGCAATAAAAAGGATATTCAAATACTTGTAAGGCACTCCAGAATTTGGTTTATGGCATCCTAGGGATACTAATTTCTCTTTGAGTGCTTATATAGATGCAAATTAGGTAGATTGTATAGATGGAAAAATAATTACAAATGGAGGTGCTTTATTTCTTAGAAACAAATTGGTTTCTTGGTCAGGTAAGAAGGAAGATTCAGTGTCACTATCTACTTCAGAGGTAGAATATATTGCAGTGGCATCTTGCTACACATGTGTTGTGGATGAAGCAAAAATTGAAGGATATCAAAGTGTCATATAATGAACCTATTTATATCTTGTGTGCTAATAAAAGTGTTATAAATATTTCAAAAAATTAGGTAGTGCATTAAAGGAGAAAGAATATCTATTTATGGTATCACTTTTTAAGAGAGAAAGTTGTACAAAATGAAGTGAAGTTGGAGTATGTTCCTACAAAGAATCAAATAGCAGACATTTTCACAAAGGATATTCCAAAAGATACATTTGAGTATCTCAAACAAAATCTAGGGGCTATTGCCCCTCCTTTCAACTAGATGCATGAGTTGGTGCATTTTTTCAGGTGAACAATTCAAGATTTATTATTTGTCTTGGACTAATGAAGGCTACATCTCAAGGAGGGTAGGTAGTGGTTTCCTTGGTTGGTGTAGTTAGGGGGAGCATATCTTATGCCCCTAAGGGGGAAAGAGAGAAATAGAAAAGAGAGTGGTGAAGAGATAGTAGTAGAGTTAAATAATTAAGTGTGAGAGAGTGTTGCTTGCAAGTGTTACCTAAAGTGAAGTATGTAGGTATTTCCCTTTTCTATTGATGTCAAAGGGGGAGATAGTGTAGTCTAAAAAAATGGAGAGTGAAGTCTAAAAAACACAAGGAAATAATTTTAATGTCAGAGGGGAAAGAATCCTAAAGAATTGCAAGAAGAAGGGAAGAAAAGAAAGAATTATAAAATGTAAGAAATATCCATGTAAGGTGGATTGTTGCTTCAAGATGTAGGTTTTCTTTTGTGAACTAGAGTTTCCATCGCAGGGTTGTTTTTATTGTTGATGGTTTTCAGAGCTAGTGTTTCCATCAATGACAAAGGGGGGGATTTTTGGGGATTTTTGTAGTGTTTTCATTGATGTCAACAAGGAGATTTTTGGCACTATGTTGTCCTTAGTGTTTTCATTGATGTCAACCTATTTCAACCTCTAGTGCGGTGTTGAGAAAGTGTTTTAGATGGAGAGATTGTTGGTATTGTAGATGGGGAGATTGTTGCAATATCTAGTGTGGTGTTGATGAGAAGGTGTTTTTGATGTTGTTGATGTAGTTGGTTCACTTGGTTTCCAAGTGTGTCTAAGAAAATTTGGATAAAGAGTGTGCATGGTGGTAGAGTTGTGTTCTGCATTATGCTCCACATTTCTTCATTGTTGAAGACGTTCTTGTGTGGTTTGGATGAGATTGTCAGAGGTGTTTAGAGGTGTTATATCCATAATTTCAGGTTCTAGATCATGTAGCAGTGGAAGATGTGTTTGATAGTGTGTTGCCTGTGAAGAAGGTTATCTGGGAGAAATAGAATTGTCCCACATTTTTCACATTGAGTTTTCTTGTCTTGCAGATTTGGGAACATGCTAATATTATCTATATCTACCTTCCCTTGTATTTTTGTGCATTCAAGTGTTTCACAAGGTTAGTTAGTAAGTTGTATGTCTATGATAGTGCGGTCGGTTGCATAGGATAATAGTATTCTCAGTTTTAGGTGATTGCAAATTTATTGCTAAATATTTTGATGGTGTTTGAATATTTTTAGATGTTGTGTGATGTTGCTTCTTGGTCTGAAGGATGTTTCCATACCTAGTGAAGAGTGAATTGATTATTTAGTAGCATTAATGTAGGTTTGGCTATCTTGTCATGTTAGTGTTACTTGCGGAGATAGTTTGGTGTTTTTGAAAGTGTGGTGAAGCATTTTAGTGTAGATTTGGGTGTTGGTTAACCCATGGTGTGGTTCACCTTCACTTCTTTCCACAACATAAGTGTTTGGTTTTGACCTATTTGTTGGTTGTATGTTTGATTTGTACACGTTTAATTTAGGCCCACCTAAATAAGATTGTTTGAGGTTGTGAGCACAAAACCTGCATAGACTAACAAAAGATCAACAAAACAATGTCAAACATGTTAGTAACATAAATCTAATGCTCCCTATGAGATTCTTCAACTAATTTAAGAGAAAACATGAAATAAACAAGAAATTAACATAATGAAGCATGTACTCTAACTTAAACAAGAAAAACCTTCATCCCATAGGGGGAGTGGTGCTCCTTTGATGTGGAAAGAATCCCTTTCCCAATCCCTTGATAAGTTTGATAAAGTTGAAGATGATCCAAAGATGAAATTGACTATAATCTAGCTATGAAACTTAAAAATGATGGAAAACCAAGAACTCAAATGGCTATAGTGATAATGCATGAAGTTGTGGATCTAAATTATGAAAATGATGCCACTATTTATAGAAGCCAATGGTTGAAGAATGGAAGAAATTGGTGAATGTGGGATAAATTGAGAGCCAATGAGAATGTACCAAGTGTCAAAATTCTATTAGATGAGAGTGGAGCAAATTTTGAGAAATGTGTGAGTGGAAGAGGATGGAGGAGAAGTAAATTTTGATGGTTGAGAATTTGAAATTGTTGTAAGAGGAATTGAATGAGATTTGAGAGGATGTAAGAGGATTTGAAAGGTTGTAAGAGAATTTATTGCAAATGTAAGAGGATGTGATATGTTTTTGAAAACCTTTGGAGGGAAATTGAATGAGAGGTTGTTGAGAGGAATATTCCTTGGAATATGCCTTAGTGAGGGAAAATACATGAATTAAATAATTAATTGAAATTACTTTCATGTGCGACCTGGTTAGTTCACCATGGTTGATTTAACTCTTAAGGAGTTAAAAGATGGAGGATTTGATAATGATGATTAGAAAGTTGATTTAGGATTAATTAATTGGAGTGAAATAGGATATGTGGCATTTGATTTGACTGATTTAATCAAGTGGGAGGATTAAGAGGATTTAATTAAATAAGATGAATAATTAGTTAGAAGAAGGATGAATTAATCAAATAAATTTAATTATTTGATTAATAGCTAAATTTGCTAAATTTAATTAAATAATATTGATTATTCAATTAATTGATGAATTTGAAGTGATTTAGGAAGAAACAGTGTTAGTTGATCAAAATTAGATACATAGTATTAATCAAGACATTTTACATGTCTACATTTTTCCCCTCTTTAAAGCGAAGTACCTACTGCATCGATTCAAAGAATAACATTGCCATGATCAAAATTCAAAAATTTCTAGATTTTTTCAGATGGATTGCTGCCCCAACAAAAGGAATTATGCTGTTATACTACCCCCTTGAGAGATTTGGAAAAAAATTGATTTTTGGGTTGATCTCGTGAAAAATATTTAAGATTAGTTCAGCTCAGAGAGAACTAGAATCCAAATGTTTGATGTAGAAAAAATTGATGATGTATAGACAATCATCGGCCATGGGTAGCCTCATGTATATTTTGATATATCACACCTATTTGATTCTTGGATAGAAATGTTAGTAAAGATAGAAGATTAAGAAGAATAAGAGGGATCAACCCTTGATTCTAAGAAGATGCAAAAGTCCAACAAGTCCATAAGTCATCAAGAGTTTATTAGATATGATGATGAGTGATGATGATTTTCTTATCTAGGGATTTGGACACAAATGACACAAATTTCCTTATTTTTGAATGCTTACACATGGTCGTTGTCAGGTATGAAAATCGGGATGGTATGCAGGTAAGTGGTTTTGAGCTCGATAAGCGGATAGAATTATTCTTGTTACCTTGACATACAAAAAACTGCTGGGCTTTAGAGTTTCCGACGTCTAGACCAAAACATGAAAGGTATAACTTATCAATGCAATAATTAAGCAAACTACAATATTCCATACATACCTAACTAAACAATTATCTGAAGTTATTAGAACATCCAACAACACAACAAACAAAATATATTGATCAATACATTCCTTTTTCTCTAAATCATTTTAATAGACATCATTGAGAGGTATTGGAATGAGCACATTAAGATAAATCAAAGAAAAAATCAAGTGAACAAAAAAGTCAATTTTCTTCATACCTCTAGCCAAAGGGATGTGTTTTGTTTAGGATAAGTATCCAAAGTGCTTTCCAAAGATAATGCCCATTGTAGGAAGGATGTATCCTAGGACATGTTAGTGGATGGTGGCAAGTTGATAGGTTTGGAAAGGTCGTTGATATAAGGTTGATTGACATGTTTGCTAAAACGATCAAGAGTTTGATTTTGCATTTAAAAGTTTGTTGTTTCGATTTTGATTATGTTTTAAGTTTTCTTTTGCTTATTGTTGTGGTTGTTTCTATTTGTTTTGCTAAAGGATGAAGGTGATGATTGATTTATTATGGATGAGATTATTGCAGGTGAAAGTGAAATGGGATAGATGGATTTTTTCAAATATTTGGATGTTTTTTATGTCTTTGAAATGTTATGAGGTTGTTTTTTGGATTTTCGGGATATTTAAATATTTTTGTGTTTTTGTGTCTTGGGGGATGATCAAAGATTAGCCTTGCCTATTTTTAAGCTCAAAGATGGCATAGTTCAAATAACCATGTTTTTGACATTTTCTGACTTTTTGACCTGTTTTTGAATTTTGATATGTTTTGAATGTTTTTGGATTTTCACATGATTTTGGATATGGATATGTGTAATGATATCAATGATCTGTTTTGGGATTTTGTTGAAAACCAAGCTAGGGTTGATTGATCAAATTGATGGATTGATGATGATAACATTGTTGAGGATACACAACAATGCAAGGATAGTGTTAAGCAACATGAGGATTGGGAAGGATATCCCCAAATGATGATGAATTCATGATGATAACATTTTTGAGGATACACAACAATGCAAGGATACTGCTAAGCAACACAAGGATTGGGAAGGATATCCTAAGATGATGATTTGTTGATTGGATTTGATTGATCAAGATTGATGAAGCTTGGTTTGGAACAAATTTTGTTTTGAATGATTTGATGTGATGTTGAAGCATACGTTAGATTCAACTGATATTGATTGTTTGGATTGATGTTTGATGAAAGGTGAAGCTTGATAAGGAATGTCTTCTTGTCAAAATGTGCCATGGGCTAATGATTTGGATTTTTTGCTCACAAATGCTTTGACCAATTTTATTTTATATTTTTCCAATGTTCGGATCACCACATAAGCTGGAGGATATATATCAAGGTTTATTCCTGAAGGAAGATGCAAATATCTGCCCCCAGTGTCTAGCAATGTATGGAATGCCATGGATGGATGCTTGGATAGGTATATGGATGGATGGATATGGATTATCTTGTGATAATATAGGGTGTTTGAATAAAGGATTCTCATTTGGATAGTGGTTCATGGCTTATATAACATTGGGTAGGATAGGATTAATGAAAATGACCCATGTCAAGGTGTTTACCATAAGCAAGTGTAAAGTGTACACCAAAATTTTATTAAGATCAAGATAACTTGGAAGATGGATGTAGATGGATGAAAATGGGTAAGATGGATGGGATGTTGTATTTATTATGGATGAGATAATATGCTTTCACCTAAACTAGCACACACATATGCGCAATTATACACATGATGCCCGTTTGTTAGGTTTTCATCATGGTACTTGTCCAAAGTGCCACCATAGTGGTTTTCACTAGAGGATAATTTTTATCTTTACTATTTTCATGATTTTTGATTTTTTAATTTTTTATTTATTTATTTTAAGTTCTTGTTGAACCACTTGGTGGTGTCAATGTAAATGCTTCTATCATAATGTGCCATCAATATCCTACTCGAAGAAGCTGCTTTTCCAAGATACGTGCACCTGAATACAACTTTTGAGATTCTTGATCTGCTATGTTGATATAGGAGTTAACTTTGTCTTTAAGTGCACATCACAATAGAATGCCTTTTGAATCCTTATGATGAAGGGTTGTTGCTAATACATGGTCAATGTGAGAATTGGGTATCATGCATGGGGGTGTGGATATTAGAGTGTGTTTAGGAATAGGAGATGGATTGGTTGATAGCTTGGAACCTTTAACTCTCCAAACTTGGGAAGATGAGCAATGATGGGTGGATACGAAAGTGTGTGTGGAATTAGGAATAACTGCTTGATATACTTTTTACATTGCTTGAGAAGTCTACTTTTTCCTTTGTAGACATCTTTGAAGGATACTTTTCCCTTTTTTTATCTTGCCCCATAGTTTCTTTGACTGATAGAGTTTGATAGGGATAATCTTTCTTTGTATTTTTTGGTATCCATGTATATTTGATTTGTCCATTATGATTCATTGTTTCTTTTTCTTTGATAACATTCTTTGTGATTTGATTCAAATCTTTCTTTTGATGTTGGATCCAATTCGTGGATGAGGTGATGGGTGGATGAAGATTCATGATGTGGTTGGTTGTAGTATTGGAATTGGTTTCATCATAAGGATTCTTCGTACTCCCTATGTTGGTGTTTGCACTAGATAAAATTGCCCCCAGTATTATAGAGGTGTCACTGATATTTTTAGATCCCTTAATTGTCAAATAGCAAGACCTTGATGCTTAGGTTTCAGTAATCTTCCACACAGTTCCCAGGATAACTCCACATTCATGTAATTCCCTAATCCTCTACCTTGATAATTCATCTGTTGAAACATTTTATTTGCAATAGGATATGATTTACCTTGGAAACAAGGTGCTAATCCTTCTCTGCTATGTTGTTGATCTTCAAAGGTGATAGATTCTTCATTGATAAGATATAAACGCGCCTAAAGGTAAGTGATCAAGTTTATAAGTGATAGGATCCTCTATAAGTGGGATAAATTCTTGATTCATATCCTTGGCTTGATCTTGTGAAATATCAGATTTTAATTCTTCTTCAAGAGGTGTTGATGATTCACTATCCACATAACAGTCTCCCTCATGATTCATTTTTGATATGCCTTCATAGGATGTTTCTAATTCACAACTTTTGTACATAGAATCCTTCTTCATGACCCATTGCTTGATATGTCTCTATATTTTTCTATATCTTGATCATGTGTACAAATGTTAAGAGTAGGAGACTCTTGTTCCTTGGTAATGATATAAAGAGTATGAGACTCTTCTTTTGAATGAAGTTCATATACATGTCTATTAGGAGTTTAAGCATCTCATGGTAGATGGAGGAATATGTGCTATATGGATATAATCATTATTTGTGAAATCTTGTATAGATTGGATAGTGTCCATTAGATCATTGTAGTATCTTGGAGATGCAAATTCTTGATCTTGATTAATTTTGGAATTTTTTTTAACATGATGTGGATCAAGTTCTTGACATAGGTTAGTTTCAAAGGATGGATTGCTTACAAAGGGTTCTTAGATGTCTTCATTAGGCATAAGAAGCAGCTCAATATCCTCTTGATCTTTGAGTGGATTTGGATCAAGTATGGAGTTGAAGATTCCTTCAATATCTACAACCTTGAGGTCGAAGGATGTCAATATTTCTTGGAAAGGGCCATTGCTAGACTTTGGTGAAAGATGTTGATCATGCTTTAGAATGAATTCTTGAGATATGTCCTCGAACTCAATAGATGATGTAGAGGTATTGTCAAAATGATCATAGGTGGATGGATCTTGGATTATGTCAATAAGATCAAATAATTCTAACACTCCTTGAAATAGATCATTGTTTGAGGGGTTCTGATCATGACTAAAAAGTGACTCTTGATGTATGTTGATTTGATCATTAGATGGGGTAGAAATATCTTTAAGGTTCTCATTGATGGATAGATCTTGGCCATTGTTTTCAACAATTGTGGTGGAGATATTGTCAATGTTTTCAACCATAGGATCAAACAATGTTACCATTTCTTGAATTGGATCATTGTTGGGAATTGTTGGTGGATTTTGATCATGATTGAAAAGTGACTCTGGATATATGTTGATTTGATCATTGGATGAGGTAGGAACATCTTCAAGGTTCTCATTGATGGAAAAATCTTGATCATTGTTTTCAACAATTGTGGTGGAGAGATTGTCACTGCTATCACTAGTGGTTGAATCTCGATCATTTTCCTCAACAATTATTATTTATTGATCAATAAGGTCTTGGATGAGATTTTTGAGTTGAATACAATTTGATGTATTATAAATATTTTCTCTATGATACTCACAATAAGATCTACCCCTATTCCAAGGGAAGTCTAGGATAGAGCTGAAAGCACTTACTTTTAGAAGAGTGATGAGTTTTGCATTAACTAGCTTTCTTAGCATTGATTCGATTGGTACTCCAAAAGGAGTGTATTCACATTTCTAATCTTGTGAGATTTTTGTTGGTTGAGGTGATTCTTGTTGTGATTGATCTTGGAGATGTGGTGATTGATCTTCAAGATGTGGTGATTGGGCTTGTTGTTGATCTTGATACCCAACCTCTTAACATTGGAGATATTGTTCTTGATGTGGTTGTGGACACAACTCAATGCTTTGATGACATGGTTTAACCAATGGAAGAGTGTATTGATTTTGGGGTGGAGATGTCTCTTGGCACAATGGATCAACAATTTTGGTAAGTGTAGCAATTTGATCTCGCAAAATTTGATCTTGACACCCTTGATATAGTTGATTTGGTTTTTGTTCAAGCAAATTTGGAATGTATATTTGTGGCGTTTGTATGGGATCATGGACAAATTAATTTTGGACAATGTTCTTATTTGGGATGGTGTTTAGATTTGGCATTATAGGTTGAAATTGAATATTTTTGTGATTGGGAATCACATTGCTTTGATTTAGGTAACTTTGATTTTGCATGGTGTTACCTTGACTTGGATCAATACATGGATTCGTTAACATATTGTTTGGACTTTGAACAAAATTTATATGATTCACAAACATATCTATCCCAAAGTTTACCAAGTGTGGATTTGAAATGTTCATGTTTGGTAAACTTGTACTCGGTATATTCACATTTGGCATGTATGGATTTGGTGGGATAATGTTGTTTTGTCAAAGACTCATGAATTGATTGTTTGGTTCTTAGATTTGTAGGTTTTGACTTTGATTTAAATCTGCCATAGGGAAAGGTGGTCCAATTTATATTGGAATCTCACATTTAATACCATTGAGGTTTTGTGTAAGATAATGATCATGTATGGATTGTATAAATGAGAGTTTGATAATCAATCGACATTGTAAGGTTTTGATAGTTTGGTTGATTTAGGTTACTCATGATGTATGAATCAAGTTTATATTCCATGTTCTTCTTGTGTTTTGACCTTGTTGACCTCTAAGGGATTTAGGACCAGTGATGAGATGAAGGATGAAAGGGATGAATGATATGGATGTTGAACTTTTAGGAACTTTGAATTAATGCTAGATTCTAGGTTTTTTTATTGAATTGGTTTGATTTGATTTGGATAATGGACTTATAAACCCCAAGATGTTGGATGCTATCTTGGAATAAACTTTTCCACAAGGATGATAATTTAATTAGATGTATGAGGAAGGATTCATCCACACACACTTAGCCAAACAAGGTGATTTTGATGTTGATATAAAGGATTTTACCAAAAGTCTAATATGAATGGTTTTTCGAATGGTTCAAAAGTTGTTTGTGAGATGGGATTTGACTAATGTTTGAGATGGATGAAATGATTGGTTGTTTTGATCCTAAATGAACCTAAGAGGGACTTGTTTAGAAGACCAAGGTTTTGAAGAACATGCTTCTCCCTAAGAGTAGTTCAAACCAAATGACCAATCTTTGCATGGAAAATCATATGACCAAAAGATAAACAAGCACATATGTGGGGTTCAATTGTCTTTTATCTTTGCTTAATGGATTCTTTTTACCACAAAAACTTTCTTGCTTAGCTTTTCAACTAAATGTCTATGTCTCAATTTATTTTCATCCCACAAGGTCCATTATGTGGGAATCAAGAGAATCAAGGCAATAGTTCCCTAATGTTGACTTTAGAGAGAGAGAATTGAGATATAAGTCCAAATATTTGGAAGCCTTTAAGGATGGAATCCCTAGGGTAAAGCAGTAATACTAGGACTTTTCAAAGGTATTTGCTCTTTCAAAAGGGTTTGAAATTCTGATGATTTGTTGAATGTTTTTTTTCTAATGTTTCAAATCCAAGAAAAGTGTTTTGATTTCAAAATAATGCACAACCCTAGGATAGAAGAGACAATATTTGTTGAATTCCCACTTGGATTTCTCCAGCTGCGCTTATTTAGAGCGAATGATTAGAAGATTGACCACACTAGCTCCCCTCCACAGTACTCACTTCTGCTGGTCAGCCAAGCTTCGAGTTCTCATGAATCTCCCATGACAAACTCTTCATCTCTACTAAGAACCGCAAGTATGTGGGACAAATTTAGAGGTCCAACCTCTTGTACCAGAAAATAGTAGGCTTTTTGGCATTTACATAGATTAGTTCATAATCAAGGTACCCGTTCAGACAGCCACACAAGAGGAAAGATCAACCCATACAAAGAGTATCACCTACTTGTTCATAGGATCACCTATAATGATGAGTTTCCTCAACATTTGAATTTATATACCGGTTGGGATTAGCTTGGTGTTTAGTTCATCACCAGTTTGAATCGTTCCCTTGGGGTGAGTACTTTTTCCCACCAAGGTAGGCCCTCTAAAGGTAAACAACAGCAAAGGAGTACATTTGTAGTTCGACCACCTAACACACTTAGGATGGAACACACACAATGTCTTTTCTTCATGCTCACATGATTTGTTCAATTTTAAACCCAAATTTGATGTGTGGAGGCAATCTTTTTAGACAACCTAATATCACTAAAATCCTTTTGATTCTCAACATCACCGTGAAGCATGAGAGAAGTGCATACACATTTGAATGGTATTAGTTTGCAAAGAATATTACAAAAACAAAGTAAGCACAAGTTCATTTTAAATCCTCAAAGGAAATAATGAGTTCTTTTTAAAGCACCGAACTTGAGTGTGAAGTTGATTGTTCAATTTTTAGACCAAAATCAAAATTCTAGTAAGTGTCTAAGGTTAAATCTTAACCAACTTGACAAAGCTTGAGTTGTAGGTTAATTTTATGCCAAAAATAATTCTAGTTGGTCCTAAAGCATGAAAGGAAAATATATGATGGGTTATTTTCCCATGAGTGTTTAAAAACACTATTACAATGAGTATCAAATGTTTTTTCTTTCACTTTCATGCTCCATGATCCTTTAAAACCTACAATCCAAGCTCCAAATGTTAAATGAAATCAAGAAACAAGAAGATATGAGCGTTAGATAAATGATTAAACATAGAAACCCTAAAACTTAGACCAAGTTTCAATGTGATTTGACTTTAGGTGAAATTTTGAAAATTTTAACTCTATAAAAGTTGTAAAAATCCTACACCATTGGATGTAACAATTACTTTACATTTCGAAAATACTTTGATAAAGGCCAAAAATACAATAAGATCTGTGCTTTGAATACAAAAGCAACATATTTTAATGATGTATAATTACCGTGGGCTCGCGTTGCAAAAACATGTCCAGCGACACTTTGTGGGCTCGTGTTGCAAGGGTATACATTAAACTAAAGGGACCTCCGTCAAGGCTCTGTAAATGTAAAGGTGGCTCTATGTGGCGTCACGCATTTGCAAAGGGCGTCACATTCTCGAACCTGCAAAAGCAGGATTTATAAAGCAAAACATCAAAATTAAATGATTTAGCCCTCCTTCTAATTGCCAAAGTGTGAGCCTGAAACCTACATAGACAACAAAAGATTCAGCTGAACAGCTGTGACTTAGTAACACAATCTAAATATCCTATGAGATTCTGATAATTTGTGGCTGATAGCAGGTATATAATAGGCATAATCTAACCCGATTAGCAAAATCTTCATCCCATAGGGGGAGTGGTGCTCCTTTGATGTGGAAGAATCCCTTTCTCAATCCCTTGATAAGCTTGATAAGTTGTTGATGATTCAAAGATGAAAAATGGCTATAATCTAGCTATGAAACTTAAAAATGATGATAAAACAAATGGCTATGATGATAATGCATGAAGTTGTGAGTTAGATATGAAAAGGATATATGAAGCGAGTTGGGCAATGGATAGAAATTGGTGAATGTGGGATTGAGGTGAGGCCAATGAGAATGTGCCAAGTGGCACAATTCTATTGGATGAGGGTGGAGCACATTTTTTGGAATTGTGTGAGTGGAAGAGGATGGAGGAGAAGTGTAGTACCCCTCCGTTTTGGTTGTTCTTGACATACAACTAAGTTGTTTGATTGGTGGTCATGTCATTTTCGTTTGTTGAGAATGTTTTTGAGTAAATGCCCTTTGTTGTTTCATTATCTAGTGTGTTATTGAATATTTTATATGACCTTGTGCAATTAATTAATTAAAGGAGGTAATTCAAATAAAATTAAAATTTAAAATAATAAATTAATAAGTCCATTCTGTGTGTACAGGTAGTATTAAATAATTATATTAATTTGTGTTAGGAAAGTATTTAGTCAATTGTCTCATGAGGGTAATTATTTAAATATGATAAAACAATGTGTTTTCAAAGAAAAATCTTGAAGATAAGATTTAAAACTGAAATCACTATAGACAAAAATAGAAAAAAGAGGATAAAGAGATAGGATTTAAAATTGAAGAGTAAATGGCAAGAAAAGCAAGGAAAAGAATTGAAAAATGGAAAGTGAATAGTTAATTGCTAAATAAATAAATAATAATAAATCATCAGATTTGAACTAATGTGGAAACGGAAGAAAAAGATGGAAAAATATTCCTCCTTGACCATGCACAGCTCGAAGCTGATTTGGAAACCATAACCATGGCCTCAAAGCATTACCATTTTTACCTGGTCTTGGGGAGATATCGCGGAGGGGGGGGGATTTTTTGGTGTCTTTGGAAAGAAACATTGGTCTGCAAACTAATTTCATTGGGTCAGAAAGAAAATGTTTGAGGGAGGTAATCAAGCAGCCATCAAATATATATTTCGCGGATTCAATAATCTTCATCGGTTTTGCTAATGAAGACACTACCTTGATTTCAATGGATTGGTAACGAAGGCGTAGATCAATGGGAAGTAAGATTTACTTTGAAATTAACAAGCTTACATTTCGAATAATAGAACATATTTTATCGAATGCATGGTTTTTGGTAAGATTGATTTCGGTTTTCAATTAATACCCTTCCTGATTGGCACTCGCTGTATACTCTATGTATTTAGTATTCCTCATTTTCCTTTACTTGGGCATGAGATTTACTTTTGCTGAATGGTGATTTGGATTTGTTGAATATTGTATGCGGCATTTTCAATTTTCTTTTGTGCACCTCCTCTTTGTTTCCAACTTGGCATACTTGTTACCACGGTAATTGTAATAGCTACTTGAAGGTTTCTGATGTCCTTTTAATCTAGTTTCCATGGAGCGCACCCTACCCTCACCACTTGGCCATTTACATGTTGCACATATTATGTAGCTACCACTTGACTCATCTCATTAATGGCATTATTCGAGGTTCTTAATTCTTTCCACTATTTTCTTTGGGCGCATCTAGCTTTCATTACTCCCGTATGGTGAATTCTTGTCGAAATTTCCACCTATGTTTGTCATCCTCTAAGCTCAAACTCTCACAACCTATGTAACAAAACTTGTGAATAGCATGTACATTGCAAGGGAGGTGTCCACCCAGTCTTGGCCGATGCTAGTATGCCCTCTCCATTCTTTGTGGACTTGTTGTGTTACTCTTGTCGAGTTAAAGTTGTACGTTGTTTCTATTTGAAACTATAACCCTACCCTTGTTGATGGTGTATACCCTGCATTTGATGTATTCAGTTTGGCCTTAGGTGGTTTTCCAATCATGTTTAGCTCTTCTTAGTTTTGGCGTACATGGTATGCATGGTTGAGATTCAATGTTAACATATAGATGATAGTCATTGCATGTCATTCTCTGGAAATTTCGTTAGTTCTGCCAGCAACTCGATACTTTGATTATGCTTAGCATTTGATTTTCTTTCGTTGGTTGTATACTTTAGCTGACATTCGTTGCTTGGTATTTCCTTTTATTTACAATGCATATATTATATCTTGGCTTTAGATGCTCTGTATTATTGAATTGATACTACCTATACATTGATATTTTATTTCTGCGCCATACAATTGATATTGGATACTCATTTTATTTTGATAACTATGTCTTGGTGTTCGATGGTTTGCAATATATACTTGGTATTCAAAGCTTATATGTTATGTGCAAAATATTGGATTTTCATATTACTTGGCTTCGATGAGAATATGCTATGTTTCCCTCACTAGTAAAGTTGTCGCTACCCTATTATTCCCTTGTTGCTTGGTTGCCTATGTTGTGCCATAGAATTTGGTTCACATTTACTTGATTTGACCCTGGTTAAGTTATACTATTTCAATTTAATTTTCCTGAGTGTTGCTTGAATTCGATGGTGGTTTTGGGTTCTTCGATTTCACTTAAATTCATTTTTAGTTATGTTTATTTCGTTCTTGGTCTACCTTTTCTTTTATTTCAATGTTTTAGTGCTTGTATGGCGCTATGAGTTAATCATAGATTCTCTCATTCGAGTTTAGAGTGAAGGCCTTGTTTCAAAATTTGATTAGAAAATCAATGTCTTCTATTTGATGGGCATGTGTTGTAGTGATGACTGTTAATTAAGAAGATTCCTTCCTAGGTGATTAATCTAGTAGGAAAGTGATTTTTATTGACATCCGTAGATAATTGAAAGAAATTTGATTAAATATATAGGATAGTTAAAGGATTGAATGTAGAATTGTTTTACATTAAAAGAATAATTAAATATTACTCTGAAAATCAGTTGATTATTGTCATAGACATTTGGATGAATGACTGGCTAAGTACAGTTGTGATTATTGCCTTATGGCAAAGATTATCGAATTATATCTTCAATTTCACAATGTTGTGATATCCTTAAAAGTCGGAATGTTGATGATCTTTAAAATAATGTTTTCTTTAGTTGTTTTAGATAACTTATAAAGAGGAGTTAAATAATTATTCAGAATTTATCGTTTCCTTTATGTTAGTTTAATACTATCACTATGTTTGTATTAGTAATAGTGGTTGTTGCTAGGGGTTACTTTTAGGTATTGTTATTTCTACTATATGTATAGTCTTTAGTTTGAGTAAGTTGTTAAAGAAATTTGTTAGTGATGATTTCAAATGCCTATTATGATTTATTGCTTGAACGTGTCCATTTGCGTAGATATATATATTTATAGGCTTAATTATAGAAGATGTTATATAACTTCTTTTATTATTTTCAATGACTTCTTAATTGATGAGCAAATAAAATGTAAATGAATATCTAATGTTCTTCTTCTTAGTGTATAGCTTGAGTGTGCTAGTGGATGTAAGTGATTGGTGTAAATATGTATTGACTTTTAAATAGAATGTAAGGAGTATTAAAATGGTCCCTTAAAGTTACCTATTGAATTAGATATATATTTATATTTATGTATGTATTGAAGCTAGAATTATAATTTGATCAATTGGGATGTGTCTGATAACTTTTTTTGATATTTATATATAGTTCCATGATTAGTTCAGGTTTTAAAAGGGATGTGTAAACGCATGTTTTGATTGATGAATTATTCTTTAGTGGATTTTCATTAAGTGTACTTGTGTGCGTTAAAGGTTGGTTTGATGGTACCATTTCATTGTGTCTACCCTCTTGAGTTGTTTGGATTTAGAGGTGATTTTAGTCATTAAGATCGTGTTGGATTAATAAAGAATGATGATGGTTCCTTATTATTTTGTTTTCTGTTTGAGTCATTTTGGTTGAAGATATTTTCAAATGTTAAGGTTTTCATGTTGGAATTGCATCACTTCTTTTACCTTTCCTTTTGGGTAGTTGTTCTCCTTGGTCTTCCAGAGGCTTGAGACAAGTGTTAGCTGATGTTTTATCTTTTATTTTCTCTTATTGTGGCAAGTGGTTTGGCATCATTCTTTTGGAAGGGTTGTATCATGTAAATGGGAATTCTGTATTGTAATTTTGGTGAGATGGATAATGCCTCACATGTATTTCAATTGAGATTGGATATTATGTTTCTTTGTTGGTACAACCCTTGGATTTTGGTTTATGGCTTGGGTCTCTAGGGAGAGTGGTTCTACGTGGGCGTTGGTGCACAAAGGGGTTGTCATGATAACCCATGTTAGAGTTAGAATAAAAAGTGATAACCTGATTAATTAATTAGGGGATGGGTAGTAAAACATTAATAAGATAATTATGGATGTCTCGTCCGCCTGTTAGCGCTTCGTAGACTAAAGGTGGGCCGAGAAGGCCGTGGTTGGCATGATCATTGCCTCGTCTCCACAAGAGGTTAATGGTTCCACATGAGTTACCCTATGGAGCGGTGCCTTGAGATAGGCAGTCAAGATAACCATAGATGGAGATGACACCTGGTGATAGGTTGTCTAGATAATCCATGTATAGATGGAGGCGACACCTTGAGACAAGTTGTCTGGATAATCTATGTAAGGCCATGCGATGACACTCTCCTCTAGCATTCCCCTTGAGTTGTTTTATTGCTTACCTCTGGAAGTGGTCTATTGATATGTTTTGGTGATCTATTTTTTTTATGATTTGAAAGTGGTTTATTGTTGTTATAGTGATTTATTGATGTTATGATATTTGATTTATTGTTACTATGTTTCTGAAGTGGTTTATCACTGTTATGAAGTGATTTATTGTTGTCATGTTCAGATGTCATGTTTTTTGGTCATGGTTTATTGATGTTGTGACTATCCTTGGGTTTCATGTTACTCTTGTAAGATGATGAATCTTGTGGTTCCATGTTCGGAGGTTCTTAGTTGAGGTGTCTTTCTTGTCAACTCCTTAGCACAGGGGGTGGGTCTTCGGACCCACATGGTCAGGTGGAACATGCTCAGCACCCCATTGGGTCCCTAGTCGAGGATCGAGAGGTGCAGACTGATGTCATTTGTGGCGACCCCAGAGTTGTTTTCCATCTTGGAGCCAATTCTTGGAGCTAGTTATGATATTTTGTATTCTGTTGCTTAGTTGTATTATTCTATCTTGTTATATGGATTCCCATTCATGTTGGGGAACACTATTATATCATTGTTACTCTTGAACATTGTAATGAAATGTAATGATAAACCCTGTGCGGCTTTTGAGCCATGGTAGTTGTTATTCGATATGTTGTATCTGTGGAAATATATTCCTTGATTTTATATGATGATAGAGAGTTTATCATTATGGGTTTTAATTTAATCATGTTTATGTTGTATATACATATGTGGATGGTTTCTTATTAATTATTTGTCGTTTATATATTTAAGTTTTGTAATGTCTCGTCGTGTACCCCAAGGGACGTAAGTGTTAGTGAATTTTTTTAAATGAATCTCATGTCATAACTTAATGTGTATTTCATGTATTTTATGTTACTTAAAAAAAAAATTGTGTGGTAATTGTTGTATTGGTTTGTCCTTTGGGGTTCGCATGACGGGGCGTTACAAGAAGTAAATGTTGTTGGTTGAGAATTTGAAATTGTTGTAAGAGGAATTGAATGAGATTTGAGAGGATGTAAGAGGATTTGAAAGGTTGTAAGAGAATTTATTGCAAATGTAAGAGGATGTGATAGGTTTTTGAAAACCTTTGGAGGGAAATTGAATGAGAGGTTGTTGAGAGGAATATTCCTTGGAATATGCCTTAGTGAGGGAAAATAGATGAATTAAATAATTAATTGAAATTACTTTCATGTGCGACCTGGTTAGTTCAGCATGGTTGATTTAACTCTTAAGGAGTTAAAAGATGGAGGATTTGATAATGATGATTAGAAAGTTGATTTAGGATTAATTAATTGGAGTGAAATAGGATATGTGGCATTTGATTTGACTAATTTAATCAAGTGGGAGGATTAAGAGAGGATTTAATTAAATAATTTTGATTTAATTAAATAAGATGAATAATTAGTTAGAAGAAGGATGAATTAATCAAATAAATTTAATTATTTGATTAATAGCTGAATTTGCTTAATTTAATTAAATAATGTTGATTATTCAATTAATTGATGAATTTGAAGTGATTTAGGAAGAAACGGTGTTAGTTGATCAAAATCAGATACACAGTATTAATCAAGACATTTTACGTGTCTACAAAGGTCACGAAGGATATATAAGAAAGGTTAGTTGTTGGAGATGAGTGTGGTGTGTTGTGTGATCTAAAATAATGGGAATGTGATCAGGTGTTAAGACCTGAGTGCAAGCTTAAATGCCTAAGGCTATCAAAAGTAGTGAGCAGGTGTGTACATTTTTAGTGTACCTAAAGTTATTGGAGGTAGTGAGTTGAAGGTTACAGATGGTGTAGAGTTGTTATGGTAGATCTTCCTATTACTCTGAGGTAGTGAACCTCCTTAATAGTATTCTTGTATTCTCTTCTATTTTAGACAAGTGAGTCCTTTGGCAATGAGCCATTCTCTCTTTTAGGAAGTGAGCCCTTCTAGTAGTGAGCCTATTGTATTTGGTGTTATTCATACATATGTGAGTTAATCCTCACTGTGGTTTTTCCCTAGTTAGGGTTTTCCATGTAAATCTAGTGTTCTATTGTGTATGGTTGTTGATGTGTTGATGTTTCAGTTTGCTTACATTCATGTTAATACTTAATAAGGGTTTGAAAATTAATGATGGTTTTAATGTGCAACTAATTCAACCCCCCTCTCTCAGTTTTCTTGTGTGTCTAACAAATCCATCATAATTTCCCTATAGAATGGAATCACTTGACTTCCCCTCACCTTTCATCCTCCTCTACTTTTATTTCCTATCCCACATTAAATAAGAAAACCAAGAATAGATGCAGTAGAGGAAGAAAGGTGGATGCAGATATCAGATCAATAAGGCTTTTACTTGAATTGGGGTCCACAAGGGTAACCAGAATGGTGGACTATACAACCTTCAACTTTAAATTTTATTTATGCCAAGCAAGAGTTTAAGTTGGGTGGAAAATTATGTGCCATAGAATTGACTAGTTTCCTAATGTAATTTCATTTTTACTATCTTATTTCTACTACATTTTTAAAGACGTTACCAAGACCTTTTATATACCTTTAAGTATTTCAAGCATTTAAAGACTATGTATGTGGTATTAATGAATGTATGCATGGATTTCAGGTGTCTATAAGTTTAATAGAATATCTTGATTAATTATGGTGATTAACTATGAATGTGATTTTAGAAATAAAACTAACCCTTGCAACTCAAAGACATGTCAACTCGTAGCATAAGGATTTATAACCTGCAACAAAGGGGTGACAGTTCAATACAGTGAAGCATTCGATCAAGAAAAACATTAGCATATTTTCTAGAATAGGATGAAGATGATAGTTGGGGGTTATGGACATAGTTATCCATGTGGCATTCCATCGGCTAAATAAACTTGGAAGAAGAAGAAGAAGTGTGTTTTGAATAGGAATGATAGTTATGATGAGGATGTATTGTCTAGCATGTTCCTATGTAATAATAGCTTTCTTAAAAAATGTAGAATCCTTGTTTAATTTTTGAACTCTTGCTTCTAGTAGTTAGTTGTTTTTATAGTTTTGTTGAACTCAATTCCTCTTCTATCTTTTAGAAAAAATTGGCATTTGTGGATAAGTCTATTTATAGTTTGATAATAAAAAAAATCTAACATGCCCTATTTAGGAAGGTGTCCTATTGAGAGACTAGAGTAGTTAGAGAATATGTGTTAGATCTTTGCAAAAAATAGATTGAATAACAATTGCTACATTGTGTTTTGATGTTTGATATATTACAATATTGAAGATTTCTCTAGATATTTGACTTTTTGAGTTAATTGAAGATATTGTGGAATGCAGCACTCAAGCAAGGTCCACTTGATGTACTCCCAAATCCACATAATAATAAGTTATATTATGCATTAAATTTTTGAATTATGATTCTTACTTTACATTGTAATTCATTGTTATTTCAAGATGTTCAATTCAATGCTTTATTTTGTATTGATTCAATGATTAAGTTAGAATAGATGCATGTTGCAACATAGGATTAGTTAGTTATAGTCCATGGAAGTAATAGTTACATGTAGCAACTAGTAGTAATTAGATTACTTACTCTATTTTCTTTAAGTAGAAGTTACTTTGAATTATTCTTTTAGTACCTATACTCAATTGATTAAGATAGTATTCCTAAATGCATATATAGAGCTAGCTTCATCTTAGATGGAAATATAAAATAAGATATAAGACATTTATAATAAAAATCCCCTAAAGATACTTAAATATACAAGAAATTTTTATTATTCAAGCCCCTTCAATGAATGTATGTATAATGTCCTTCCACAATAATCCAATATATAAAATAATTAGATATGTACATTATTTCTATTTAAGATAGTTAAAATATATGCATTACTTTTCAATGGGAATTATTTATAATTAGACTATGTTTTTTACATGATTTTGTTATATAATAAAATAATTCATTGGTATCAAAAAATAGTAAAATACATTTAGTAAATAAAGTAAAGGAATATGTGGAATTAATTTATTTTTTTTAAATATTTAGAATTACATATTTCATGTTTGAGAAAATACTCCAATCCATATTGGTATTGAGTATATCAAAGTCCCAAAAGTAAATGCTGGAAATAAAGATAATAATATATACACATAAGCCCTCCAAGAATGGCCACTTTGATGCATTGCTCGAACTTCTACTACAAATGTAGACACGGTACTCATGCACCCCAGAAAACCAAGTTGAATGCCTTCTATCACAAATTTTCTAGTATGATCCTTAACCTGCATTTAGAATTTGAGCTCAATGTAATAATATAGTGAATAGAAACAAATTAAACTAGTATATAGGAAAATAATTTTAAAAGAATTTCTTACCACTTGATGAATTATTGATAAAGTGGCCATCATGATGCTTGCTATGAGATTTGTAATTAATGTTCCCAGTGGGAGCCATTTTAAGTGCTTTTGTGCTCCAACTCCTTGGCCATTGAGACGTGCCATAAACCATCTTATCCACACTCCAAATGGTCCAACCACACAAGCTATCCATAATTTTGTCTTATGGTTGGATGTTAAATCAAACACTACTAAAACAAGGCTTCCTCCCCACAATATTCCGATGAGAAACATGAGAAAGATAAAACCATATAAGTGAAAGTGATTGTATTCATAAGATGGGATCCATGTCAAGACTAATCGTTGCTTCTTGACTTTACTATGAATATACTCAATTAACTTTGCAGATTCAATCCCTAGCATAAGTGACATTTGGGAGAGCTCCATTCCTGCCATTTTTAAATAATATTTTATTATATGGATAATTTAATTATTGGATTCTTTAAGTTTAACAAAATTATAATCCCAAAGAAATGTATATATAGGGAGAATAATATATATAACTAATTTGTAAATTGACTTCTCTATGATGAGGAAAAATTTACTTCAAACCTTAATGGGATAAAGACTTTATTATTTTTGCATCTTACCTAAAAGAAGACCAATAATTCCAGTTACCCAATGGCCTTTAGTTGTTAAGTTTACTATTTCTTGAATCCAAGATGTAAAAGTAGTAATGCTCCCCATCAATCCTGATGATAGTCCAATGGCCAATGCTTTAGAGTAAAGAGAAATATTGTTTTTGAATGCAACTCCAACCCATCCCATGAAAAAGCTTCCAACCTACCATCAAAAAGTAACTAATCATAAATCAAAATATTCTCCATAACTATTAGCCCCTACCAAGTTACAACATCATCTATAAGGGATAAGTTTAGTATGCTCTTTTAGAGGAAAAAATGAAGATAAATTTCTTACCATATTAGAAGGAAGATTGATATATAAAGCACTATGATCATTTGTCACATTGGCTCCATTTGGTCCAAATAATATTTGTAATGCATACCTTATGAATATCTATACACAAAGATATGCCAATGCTTCAATATCAAATATAAATTTTTTTATAAAACGCAAATTTTACTTGTATAATTTTAGATCTTATATTAAAGTTTTTTCCACAGTTAATTAAATTTTTCTCTCTTTAGTATCTTTTATAAGGTGATGTAGTATAAGGTTATTGTGGAATATTATTAAGAAAAAACTTAATCAATTTTAATTCCATATTTGTAACATAGAATATTTAGTTTTTTAGCATTTTCCTAATATACAAGAAATGATAAGTATATATGAAGATTATGCATGTGAAGATTAGAGAAAATTATCTATTATTAATCTAAAATATATGAAAAACTATAGATATAGATATTGAATCTTACCCCAATAATCCCAAACACTGCTAGATGAGAAAGGATCAATATATATTCCATGAATAGTGAACATTTATCTTGATTAACCTGTCAATGTAATAAATTACTTTTTTTGTTAGTAATATGTATAGAGTCTATAAAATTATAATTACATTTATAAAAAACATTGATAACCAAATTATATATAAATATTGTTGAAGCCATGAGTATCTTTTGAGAATAATATTACCATCTTTTAGAGAAAAAATATATATAAAAATTGGTATTTAATACATTATCAATTTCATTAATAGGGTTCATTTTTAGTTACAAGATCTATTGTAATGCTATAGTAGAAGAAACATATTTTTTAAAAAGAGGTTTAAGAATAATATGATCTAGTAAAAAAATTAAAAGAAAAATATTGACAATCTCATAGTCATGAATGGATTGACCCTCTTATATTATCTAATAACCATATCTATATGAAATAAAATTAACCTCACAATTATAACCACAACATGTTTAATTTAATCTTCAAATATAATAAATTTATTTTCTCTATAATAATAAAAGTATTATAAAAATAGATCCTATTAATGAATCAATAAGGAATAAAATAAGTGGTTGTAAGAATAAATGGTTGGCTCTAGAGTTAGGGGTTAACTAAATTCTTTATCAGGGCTCCAAAGGCAACCCAAGTGTTTTATGGGATATATATATGGTTAGGGATTATTATGGAGCCTTTCTTTTGAGAGGGTATAAATTCTTAGGTAATAAAATGAATATGAATTGGAGATGGAAGCTCCTTTATATGACCTTTAGGATACCTTATAAGGAAGGTTATTTGGAAATTGAGGCTAATGTTGATTCAAAATCTATTATTCTTAGAACATAATGTTATGATCCATTATGGATCATACTCTTATAACATCTATATATTGTTCTAATATAAGGCTCTAAAACCTAATATTTAGTAAATGCTTGAATAAGGATATCTCATTCAAAATGATTATAGTTTAATAAATATGAGATTATTGATTATTTTAAAATGGTTGTTTTGAATATATTTTTACACCTCTTCTCCTATGATTAAGAAAGGCTCTCCCTCATTTTACAGGTTAGAGTAGTTGGTCTCAAGTCTCGGGTTTGCTCAGGGTCTTGGGATCGACTCTCTGGCTCGGTATGAACCCCGTCATGGACACTCGGGGGGCGGTGCTGGGATACCCCGTGACCGTAGGGATTAGTCTCGCCTCTCGCTCGCACCTCCCTGAACCAGTGTAAGGGGGCCGTGAGAGATACCCTTCATTACCAAAAAAGAAGGCTCTCCCTCATTGATATTTGGTAAGAATTGGAGTTTCTACACCTATAAAGACTTGTGTGAGGAGAAGTGATATCCCTAGGTTCTATCTATATTTTCATATAGATAATTTTATAAGTGTTTTAATTATTAAAATGATGCTTTATGTAGTTCTTAATCTAAATGGGTTATCCCCATGTATATATCATGTAATGTGTTAAAACTACATATCTTGCAATTCTCATTTATATTTTATAATGATTAGTAATTTAAGATCCTAAATTATAACATGGTGTTATATACTAATCATTTTTATATGTTAACCTAGAATACATATAGATCTTGATAAAAATAATTGGAGTAAAATTTAAATATCGGCATGTTTATAAATTTTATGAATGTTATCTAGGCTTACCTATTTTGGGTGCGTGGGGGGGCGGGGGTTGTGGGGGGTTCATTTGAGAATTTCTTATGTTTAATTTCAAGAATTAAATTTAATATTTAATTATGTCCAACATATTTGATCATGCTCTATTTTTTTAAAATTAATAGCAATCAAAAATTATATTGTGGGGTACTTTCAAACATTCCTTGTGTTCATAATTTTTATAGGAAAAATTAAACCTTGAATGACTATTGATCAAATTAACTGGTGGTGGATAAGAATTTTCCTTACACAAAGGATTAATTCCACTTAGTTTTTATACAAATTTAATTATTTATTGATGACTCTAAAATTAAAAGTAGATAATGATTGGAAAAATTATTAACTATCACAATGTAAGAAACTCACAAGTCATAATATATTTAATAGTTTAATGTAATGATAGCACATTTAGAACAGTCTCATACTCTTACCATGCTAAATATATTAACAATGTCTACCTTTAAAACATATAAATGGATTTCATAATATTTTATATACTTTTCTAACTTTGAGTCTTTTCTTGAATAATTTTCCTTTCAATTAATTTTTAATGATCACTCTTCTATGAAAAACTAATTTATTCCATTTTTTAAAATACCATCTACTCATATAAATGCATGCTCATGTATATCTTTGACTCGAATTAAAAGTTCCTTTTACATGACACGTGGCTAGACATAGGTTGGTACTTTTCATATTGAAAATTAGAATGCTAAGAAATTCAATCATTAAATAGCTAAAATATTATGTATTGAAAAATTATTACATTGAAATTTCAGTCTTATCTAAATAGAATTATTAAAAAAAATTCTACTAAACACTCAATGCCAAGTTATAAAAACTTGACAAGCTACCACATTTCCATCCTTTGCGAACTAGGCAATGACATCTATAGATAAAAATTCATGTTACCCCCTAGAAGAAACAACCACATAGGGGCTAGATTGGGAACATGAGAGAAAGAAACAAAATGATGAATAGTTTGACTAGGTGAGACTCTAATGTTAAGTGAAAATTAAATAATGACCAATTTTTAGAGAGATTTTATCCTATTTATTAATAAGATTATCCCTTTACACATCATTATGAACTATTTTAATATGACAATTATATACCATATCATGGGAACATAGATTCATTTAATATCAATTTTAATTTAATAAAAATCATAATTCTTTATTTACATTAAAATCCATGATCTCATAGCAAGTCTTTTAGTTCTAATCAATCATCTTATTATTTTAGACTTCATAAACTTTTATTAAATAATATCATCACAATATTTGTCAAACCCACTTTTAATAAAATATAAATTTATATTTTCTAACATTATATTTGATATCTTCAAACTTGATTTTTTGGTCAGTGCCTTTATTAATGCATATGGTGAGTACCTCTCACCACATCATTATAAATGAAAAAATTCCAACAAAATTCATATTACAAGTGCAAATATTCCTAGTTTTATATAGATGAATTGCATGTTGGAATAACACTACTTTAAACTTTCAAATTGACTAACTAGCACCATTGACTTTGACAATCAATTAATTTGTTGTTTCAAAAGATGGAACATTGGTGAGGTGCACCTAGCAACTTGGATATGCCTCCATGAGGAAACTTCAAGTTTTTTATTTAAACGTGATGTCCTAATATTTTAATAAGGTCTAGTTGATCATTTTAAGTTTTTTTTAGGTCATAGTTAAGCATTTTGGGTTCATTGGGCATTAAATGTAAAGTTTGTAAAAAAATTCAAAATGTTGTCAAACCAACATTGCAAAAATGCAACAAATTATAAAATGGTGGAATATGAAGAGTTAGGTAGTTGGAGAGTTAGTTTTTAGGTGTTGGTTTGGTTATTTAAAGCATTTTGTAGCCTCTCAAACTTTGAGGTAGGAAGAAGGAATGATGTATGAATGCAAAATCAATGAAATACTCTATTTTTTTTATAGTTAACCATCATTTTCATGATTTCAGGCCATTGTACAGCCATGTGTAGTGCTCAAAACCTCTCCTCCTCCATTGATGGAAATAGTCCTATGAATCTTCTTTTATTTTATTTTGGTTTCATGAAAAATAATTTAGTATTGTAAAAGTTATATACAATTTTCTCTAGGCGGGTAGAAACCTTGATCTAGGGTAACAGTGTGCACTAAAAATTGTATTTCTCAATATTTAATCATTGAAATCCCTTGTAATTGGTGAATGAGATGTTTGATGAGAATTTTAAAGGATTCCTAAGTTGTAGGGGTTGAGTGTTTGGTTTCGGTCAGATCTAGTGATGCCTAGGTCTATACAATGTGGAAAATTTTGGAAATGGATAGTGAATGGTAAATATTTTGAGTTTTGATGAAAAAGGTGTTCCATTTGGGTGTGACAGTGATTTAAAAGGTTGTAGTGGTGTACTTGGAGTCCTCTCTAGGAAATATTTGGTGGTCTAAAAGGTTTTGTGTGCATTTATATGTTGATATATGTATGGTAGTCTTTGGCGGTCCTATTTGGGAATTAGAAAATGAAAGGTTTAGGTTGGGTGTTTGTTGAAATATCATAATTAAATATTGGGGAATGATTTAATCATGTGTAAGACCCCTCCCTCCATATCATCGTCACAACCCCATTCAATTATAAACATAAGAACTATCCTATTACTTAAATTAACTGTATGCCATTAAGATGATAATGACTAAGTTGAGGGTAGTTATAATATCTATTGCATGTAAAAGTTAGCAAATTTCTATTCTCGTTGAACTAATTAATGGGTATGTCTTGGGGATCATGGTATGCCAAAGTGGCAATATTTGTAGGGTATGTGGGCGATGACTTTTTTCACCCAAAATTAATGAAATGAAAAGAGGTTTTAGAGGAGATTCCGACTTTAAAATATAATTATGATTTAATTTGAATTTAATAAATAATTATTATTCATTTTCTATTAGAATTACGACTAAAGTCCTAATCGATAGGCTAATTGAAAACATCTATAACTTTCAAGCGGTACCATAGTTTTTGAATCCAAAACATCGTCACATTCTATACTTCACACTATATGATTAAAAAAAAATTAGATTTCATGAATTTTTGACCAAGTTAAAATGGTCAAGCAGGTGATTTTATATTTTCTAAAAGTTGTAATAAAAATTCATAATTAATTATTTACTTGGAAAAAATTACAAAATATGCATCACATCGGACATGGGTCCTCTACTTACATATAAAATCTTAAAAAAATATTATCATTTTATTATGGTTAGGGTGGTCGGATAGACACCTACTTCTTATTTTTCCCTAAAATTTAAGTACTACGCATTGAAATTTCAAATTTTCACCAAATAGATTTTATTTATTTTCAAATAAACCTAGTATTTTAGAAACTACATTCAATTTATACAAATTATATTCTTACATATTTTTGAAATAATATAGATAACTTATTCAAATATTTCGTCAAGTTGCCTAACACTTAATTTTGATTTTTTTGTTTAAGGGCTGTTTGGCATACCATGATCCTGCACATGCCCTAATGTAAATGTAAAAGTCAACAAGTTATTATTCTTTAATATTTACTATTTGGTTTTACATTCATTGGAATTAAAAGAGTTATTGACTCAATATCCTTGGGTAGTTGTGTATAGTTATTTCACTATGTGATTAGTCATAATTTAGACATAATTGTTATATAAGTGATATTTATTAAGATAATGATTTGATATTTATTTATATATATATACTTCAAAGGTATTGAATACCTTTTCAAGTTATTATCATTTTAATAATCTTATCTATCATTTGAAAGGATTTCAAGCTATTAATGTTTGATAATTTTAGATATCTTTTGAATAGATATTGAGTTATTCGTAGTTATCATCTTAATAGCTATCAAGTTATTAATTATTGGTATTCATTTTGTAGATAATGTTAGTATAACCTTGTAGCATCAATGCTATTTTGTAGAATTATCATATTATTACTAGCTTGAAGGATCTAGTTAGCAAGTTGCATAATTAATTGGTGGTATCATTTTGGCGATTCTAGTTATTGTTGACTCAATTATAATGTGATTATTGCTCAGAGAAAACCTTTGTTTACTTTCTCAAAAATATGATTTTCATTATTGACCATTTAGGGAAGCTAATAATAATAAATAGATTATCATTGTGTTTTAAAGCTAAGTTGGTTTTATGAAGCATTATCAAATTTCATATCATAGTTATAAAATTAATTTTTATGTTTTAACATCATTACCTATCAATTTGTAAAATTGATAGATGGCTGTCCAAGTGATGTGGTATTAATAAAGTTTAATAATAACTACTATTAGATGTAGTATTGGATAAAAATAAATAAACAAATAATTCTCATCCAAATGAGACAACCGATAAACATAGTGTCTTAAGATTCAACTTAAAAATGGAACTGGTGCTATTGTTGGCAAATATGTCAGAACTCAGAGGCAGTAGTGGTTGGTGTGAGAGTTATGAATAAAGATATTGGAGTTGAGTACCGTATGAAAGTGGGGGAGCAGTGTAAAGGTTATGTCGATTAATCCAATGGGGGCCAACTTACCATTATTGCTCCACCAAAAGATGACCCTTGGAGAGGTTGAGAGCTAGGAGAATTAATGAAAGGATGGCCTTTGGGCAAGTGATGGTTCACAAAATTTAAGGAGATTTATTGTGCATGGTTGCGACACATCTGGGAGGTTACGCTTCCACAGTGAAGGAGTAAAAAGAAAGAAAGAAAGGACAGATTGTTGCTTGTAAAGGGGGATAGGCAATGAATGCATATCTTACCAAGTGGGAGAGCAGGTGAAAAAAAAAAGGGAGATAGGTAACAAAAATGTGAATCTCTCAATGATAATAGAAAGCTGATTGTTATTTGATTCTCTAATAAAAGGATGAATGCTATTTGAATATCTGAGAACAATAAACTGAATCTCAGATAATGGAGGAGGTTGAATCTCATATCTTATTGAGTAAAATCATGGTATAGTGTTGCCACGCTGTACAATGTTGTGGTGATAGTTGTTATTTTTTTTAGTGATGATGGGCTATAGGGGCTTACCAAAACAACAACAGAACAAGAGGAGCTACCAGCTATGGTATTGCTAATATTCCTGTGCCACAGTGTGAGTGGCTGCTAAACAACAAAATACTGTTGAAGGATTTTAGCAGTGGAAAATCTATTTAGAGGGACAACATATGCAAAGGATGATAGCGTCCCATCTCAACAATATCTTTGCATTCAACCATATAAAAAAAAGGGGATGAAAGCAACTTCCTCCTCCTCTATTAGTTTCATGTATGAGGAAGGAATCGCAGGCAACAAGAGCTTCATGATAGTCTAAAACCCTCCAGGTAGTCTTTTAAGCCTTCAACTTCTGCTCAATCATTTTGCTCTTCCTTTATTCTTACTACTTTCTTTCCAGTTTATGGATGGTAATTATTATTTTTATAGAGTTTTCTAGTGTTGTGTTTTTCCAACTAGTTTGGGGTTTAGCCTATAAGAAGCATTTATCATTTATGAATGGAATGGGGTAGCAGATCGAGCTATAACTCTGGATGTTTCTTGTTACAGTCAAACCATGTCATAGAATGAACCTAGAAAGCATTCCCTTTTTGGCCATTCTTCTTTATATTACCACTCTCAATAGAGCTTGTAACTTCAGCTAAATTTTGGTGCAGTTTCTAGATAATGTGATTGATCTTGATGATTTTCTTCATTTTTTAAAAAATATTATTATTTTTAGCTGTGGATTTCAGAGAATACTTGTGACATACAAATTTCAGTATTGCAGTATAAACTGTAGTATTTATTTATTAATTTTATTTTAATAACATGCCAATATTAACACCAATAATGCATATAGAAAGTGTATATCTTCATAATAGTTAGAAATTCAATTTTGCAAAAATCTGAACAGATGGAGTGATCTAGTAAATTCTTTTTATCAGCCATAATTTTTTTTATTTGATAGGCATTTAAATTCAAGGTCTGGTGTCAATACACAAATATAAACCATAAACACCATCTTCAAGCAATAGAAAATGAATTTTTATTAGCTCAGCTGCAAACATCAGTACTGCTGATTGTAACTTATAGAAAAAGACAGCAACAGTTGGTTAATCTACATTTATAAGTATTTTGAGTTTATCAGTTTTAAAATTTCTGTAGCATTAGTAAGAGAAAAGGCATGCTGAGATCCACCATCTGAGAAATTTAGCCATTGTGAGTTCCTTAATTATTTTAAATGGATCCCTCTCAAAGAAATTCAAAGATAATGAGGCCAATGTTTGCTGCAACTAAGGCAAACATTAATGGTATCGATGGAAAGGTGGAGAATTGTGCATGCAGCAACATCAGGGGGGTGCTTTGTTGTTAACATACCTCATCAAAATAATTTTTATAGGTTTTGATTTAGGAATTCTCAAATCAGTTAGTATCTAGCTTAATTTAACTCATTTATAATATAATTATTTTGGTAGCATGTTAGGTTACAAAATTATGAAATTGATTATAAAGGCAATGATAATATTCTGGTATGTTCAAGGTATAAATGGAAGAAGGGAGTTTTTCTATATAAATAGACTTACTCGTGTACATTGATGAGTAAAAATAATCACTATTGTCATTGATTATGATTGATATAATATTATAATAGCATTGGATAATAAAATTAATGTTGTTTGTTTCAGTTAATAAGTATAACAAATTTATTTTAAGATGTTTAATTTGTGAATTGAATTGTTCAATAGAATAGAAGATTATGACTTGATCAATATTAATTATTTATAGTACAAATCAGAATTGACAATTTTTCTCTTCCAAGGGAGGAGCAGCCGTTCTAGGCAGAGAATAGTGATGTGTGTTGCAGATAAAACTGCTCTCACATTTCTTAGAACCTTATTAAATGCTTTGTGGGTTTTATTTTACTCTCCTTAACCTTTCCAAAACATTTTGAATTTTAATATTTGGATAAGTAACATAAAAGTTATTACTATTTTAAGACTTACTAGTTTGGCTGCAAATCAGCATATAGAAAATTTGATAAATAAAATACGCGACAAAAAAAGAAAGAAAAGAGAATTGACCCTTATCCTATATTTGTTAATAATGAATTAAGAAGTAGCTTTTTACACTTAGAATCTTAATTGTTCCTTGAATTTAATTATTCTTAAGCTTAGCATTCTTGACCATTAGGATTGGCTCAAGGAAGACTATTAATGTTGTAAATATCATTAACTTGCATCATTAGAGTTTTTGGTTTTCAATTCCTTGGAAAATAGATCATTTGTTTTGATTATCTTTATATTGGTTCTAATGTATAATCCAAATATCATTATCATATTTTCATTATCATTTTGAATGATCCTTGAGTATATTTTCATAGATTAATAATTAAATTAGTATTGTGTGATTTTACAATGTTGGATTATTAAGTTCTAAGCTCAATTTTTTTGTTCAAATATTACTTGATTATTAATCGGTATATTATGGAAATGATTTGATGCCTATTAGAAGTTAATTGGCGTTAATGGAATAGACATATGAATATCTTTACTCTTATAATCTCTAGATGTGTAAGATCAAAATGTATCATTGGGACCAACCCTTGTTGCTAGCTAGTTCTTCTAATTTCATTATGTTTGAATAAAATGATAGAGTTACTTGTATTAATGGCTTTATGGTTAACCAAAGTATTGTGAAACCATTTATGACTTAAACCTAGATGGTAATATGAGTTGGAGAAAACTCAATTTGTTTAATAAAACTCTTGAGAACTCCTATGTGTGGGTCTAGTCACAATCCTTGACCATGAACACTTTTTACCTATTATTACTGTGTGGAGAGGTATTAGTGGTTTGCGTTTGATGTTGATGTTAAGCCCTCTTTTTGACCTAGTGATTATATTCCTTTGTTATCCAACCATGTGGGAGATGGTTGGAGTCTAGTTGTCGAACTACGGTTCCTCTGCGAATTATATACGTAGGCAAGGCCGTCAGAGACAAGCCCTCAAGGAATTAGGTCTGGCCCCTAGGCTTGTTCTGTCACTATTACTTGAAGTTACTATTGGTATATATATTGTATTTGCATATCTTGTGACTTGAATTAAGTTTGTGATTATTGATGTGTTAGTAGAACTAATCAAGCCTACCTTGGTGATGTGGATTCCATATCTCCATTTGAAACTTAACCATGATTTCCTTAACAATTATGTAGATGGGTGAGTCCTTATAATTTATTCCAGTCAAATGTTTGTTATGCTTTCATGAAGTGCGTGTATAGGACGCTGTCTTTGGGAATTATGCTAGTGTTTGCAGTCAAAATTTCAAATTTGTGTTTTGTCCTTAATTGTATTTTAGTGTTAGGCTTTGGGCATTACATCATGTTGTGCATGCATATTTACACTTGTTTGTGGTATTAGTAAAGAAAGATGGGCTTGGGAATTAGAAGTTGATTGTTTATGTGGTCTAAATGGCCTAGTTGTTGATCTGGACAATCTACTTTTGAAAGTTTACATGTTTGGGTTGTATGAGTTGGTGAAAGGGTTTGAGTCTGTCAATTTGGTGTTGTTTATGGTATTTTGAAGATTCAACAAGAATTTCTATTTTTTAATCTCAGTTTTGGTGTTATGAAACAAGGGTTTTGTGAGGTAAGGTTGAGTCCTAGTTGCAAGGACAAGTAAGAATTTGGTTGAGTTGAGATTGTGTGAGTTGTTTGTGCTCTTGCATTATCATCAATTTGGTATCAAAGCTTAGAAAGGTCGAGTCAGAGAGTTTGTGGCTGTGTTTTTGTGGTTGTGTTCAAATTGGTGGCCAAGAGACTAGGTAGAAGAAAAGAGAAGAGACCTAGGTGAGGCAGAGAGTTAAGAAGCAAGGAGAAGCTTGCTTGAGTAGAGAATAAGATGGATTTGTTGAGAAGGCATTTGCAGGTAGAGGAAAGAAGAAAAGAGAGAAAGAGGCAAGAGAATTTTGATAGAGAGATAGCAACACTAAAGCAAGACATAAGAAGATTGGATTTGGAGTTCCAGGAGTCCCAATTGAGGATGGAGCAGTTGCTTAGACAAGCATTCAGTTGGCATTTGAAGCAAAAAAGAAAGTTATATGGCCCATTAAGAAGATAGTCAAAAGGAGAAGGAAAATGAAGATAAAAGAAGAAAAAATTGAAGATGCAAAAGAAGAATTCATGGATGAAGAGGACAAAGACATTGCAGCCATTCCCAAGCATGAAGATGAAGGTGAAGGAGAGATAAAGGACCTAATCTCAAAGGGAGAAGATATTGAGTTGGTGTCAAGATTGGATGAAGAGAAGATCAAGGGTGAATTGATCTTGGAGACTTACAAAGAGTTGAAGAAAGATGGAGGTATTGTGGTAGAAACAATGTATCATTTCTTTGTAGTAATAATATTTTGGATAGGGAAAAATTTGAAGATCAAGATGCAATAGATAGGAAAAAAGGGAGATTCAAACATATCAGGGCATGAAGGAGTAGATTCATAGAGACAACATGAAGTGGAAACAAGTTGGCATAGACCAACTCAAGCCAAAGGTAAAGATGAAGGTTGCAGGGCATAAAAGACTACAAGGAGGAGCATTTAATGATCTAAGAGGACTTGGAATTTTTTGTTTGGCCGAGACAATGGTGCAGGTGCACCCTAGCAAGGATATGCCTCCATAAGGCAACTTCAAGTTTTTGAGTTAAACGTGATGTCTTAATGTTTTAATAAGGTCTAGTTGATCATTTTAAGTTTTTTTTAGGTCATAGTTAAGCATTTTGGGTTCATTGGGCATTAAATGTAAAGGTTGCAAAAAATTGTCAAAATGTTGTTAAAGCAACATTGCAAAAATGCAACAAATTGTAAAATGGTGGAATATGAAGAGTTAGGTAGTTGGAGAGTTAGTTTGTAGGTGTTGGTTTGGTTATTTAAAGCATTTTGTATCCTCTCAAATTTTGAGGCAAGCAGAGGGAATGATGTATGAGTGAAAAAATCAATGAAATACTCTATTTTTTTTACAGTTAACCAACATTTTCATGATTTATGGCCATTGTATGGCCATGAATGGTGCTCAAAACCTCTCCTCCTCCATTGAAGGTGATATCCCTATGAATCTTCTTTGATTTAATTTTGGTTTCATGAAAAATCATTTAGTATTGTAAAAGTTATAAGCAATCTTCTCCAGGCGGGTAGAAACCTTGATCTAGGGTAACAGTGTGTACTAAAAATTGTATTTCTCAATATTTAACCATTGAAATCCCTTGTAAATTTGTGAATGAGATGTTTGATGAGCATTTTAAAGGATTCCTAAGTTTTAGGGGTTGAGTGTTTGGTTTTGGTCAGATCTAGTGATTCCCTAGGTCTGTACAGTGTGGAAAATTTTGGAAATGGACAGTGAACAATAAAGATTTTGAGTTTTGATGATGAAAAAGGTGTTCCATTTGGGTGACAGTGATTTAAAAGGTTGTAGTGGTGTACTTGGAGCCCTCTCTAGGTAGGATTTGGTGGTCTAAAAGGTTTTGTGTGCATTTATATGTTGATCTGTGCATGGTAGTTTGTGATAGTCATATTTGGTAATTAGAAAATGAAAGGTTTAGGTTGGGTGTTTGTTGAAATATCATAATTAAAGATTGGGGAATGATCTAATCATGTTGTGCAGGAATATTTACACTTGTTTGTGGTATTAGTAAAGAGAAATGGGCTTGGGAATTAGAATTTGATTGTTTATGTGGTCTAAATGGCCTAATTGTTGATCTGGATAGTCTACTTTTGAAAGTTTACATGTTTGGGTTGTATGAGTTGGTGAAAGGGTTTGAGTCTATCAATTTGGTGTTGTTTATGGTATTTTGAAGATTCGACAAGAAGTTCTATGCCTTAATCTTAGTTTTGGTTTTATGAAACTTGGGTTTTGTGAGGGAAGGTTGAGTTGTAGTTGCAAGGACAAGTAAGAATTTGGTTGAGTTGAGATTGTGTGAGTTGTTTGTGCTCCTGCATTGTCATCAAACATCCCCAATTATTACTTCTAATATTATCATTTTTATTTTTACTATTTATTATTTATAAATTTAATTTTGGATATGTTTATTAGAATTTTATGAGATAATTTATTTTTATAAATTGATTATTACATTTATATGATTTTATTATTAATTATTTTTCTAAAGTATAATTATTATTGATAGTCATTTATTGTTACAATAATATAGAAGGGAAAATGAGAACCACATAAGTATCATGAAAGGTAATAGTAGAGTAGATTATTTGAATTAATTATGATCATCATGAGCCATATATTCATCTATCCAAGTGCTCACATGATGTTATAATATTGTTATTTTGTATTCATTGGTTCTTGTGTAGTTATCCCTTGTGGTTGATCCTAGTCACTTAATAGAACCTTCATTGTAACTAATCTAAACCTAAATCTTAGTATCCTACCTTATGACTTTATTTTTTAACTAATTCAACCTATTTCAATGGGTAGCTTTGGATTATGGTGTTATGGTGCAAGTGCACCCTAGCATAAACATGCCTCAATAAGCCAATCTTAGATTTTGATTTAGTATAGTTGATATTATGTTGTAATAAAGCCTAAATGGATACATTTAGCTTGTAAAAGGTCCTACTTAGTCATTTTGGTGTCATTTGATACATAATGTAAAAGTTGCACAAATTGACAAAAGTTGTCATAAGCAACAAATTGTAAGAAGGTGGAAGGTGAAGGGACAAAGTAGTTGAAGAGTTAGTTTTAGGCATTGGGTTTGTTTATTTAAGCCTTTTGAAGCATCATAAACTTCAAGGAAGGTTGAGGAAATTTCCAGGTTGAGGTACATTCAACAGTACCACTCTTATTTTTAGTTAATTTTAAAAATTCTTGATCCTCGTGGCCTTGTAATACCCCTCATGCTACTATTTGATTTTGACATTCACTGTGGTTTTGTTTGGCACATTGTGATTTTGGTTGATACTGTTGCTATTATGTGTGGTAGCTTAGACTATTACTATACTCTTATGATGCCATGGATATTGTGATGACATTTTATTATGATCATTTGATGGAGTTATTTGGAATGCAGTAGACTATAGAATAGTAATTTATGATGTGGTGTAAAATTATAATGCTTTATATGATGATATGTTTTGGTGAGGGGACAGGTAGCATCACTCGTTCGCGAGCGCCCTGCTACGCTGTGAATCCTCCTCACAATGCTTTGATTTTATGTATATTGTATATCACCTTGTGGATGCAGGCTTTGCAGGAATAAGACTCGATTCCACCTATTTCGGTAGGTCTGGGCGAGCATTGAACCAACCCAACGGCAGGAAGTTGAATATTTGAGGTGACATGAAAAGTAACTCCGTACCAAGGTGTCAACAGTCTTGTATCTTCATGATTTGTGCATATTGGTCACATTCAATTGTGTAGTTACATTGGTCTTTGTATGATTTTATGATTTGTCTAAAGTGGTGAATGGTCTTATGTGGTAAATTAAATAATTAAGTAATTAATAAAATAAAAACATAAAATAATAATTAAATATGGCAATAAATAAATATTGGTAATAATAAAAATATTACTTTTATTTTGAGTCTCTCAATGGTTGATTTTAATAAGTAATTATTTAATAAAGAATTGTGGAGATGATGAATATTTATATATTTGTTCATGTTGTGGATTTAAAATTTATTTAGTTTTAATTAAATGCATGAAAATGAAAATGTATTATGGGAAAAGCATCAATGAATATTATTTGGTTTTATTTCTTGAAATGTGTCCTCTGGTATTCACGGGAAGAGGAAATTGAAGGGATTCATGGGAATGGATTTTAAGAGGAGGTTTCTTTGTTTGAGGGGATGGTTTTTGGAATGCTGGAGAAATTTTATCTTCAATCATTTTTCTGCCCTTAGTTCTTTTCTGTTTTTGGAGAAATTGGTGCAGAGGAAGGAAGGTTTGGATCCGTTGCTGGAAGATTTGCAGCAAAGGAAGTAGTGCAGCAAGAGGATCAAAGCTTCTTCAATCTTCTGCAAGCGAAGGATGCCAGGTTCCTTCTTTTAATTTATTTATCTTCTGTTAAATAGGAATTTGTGTTTGTAAATGAAATTTATATTTAGGGTTGAAAATTAGATAATGATAGGAAGAAAATTTATTGGGGTTATAGTTTAATCAAAGAAAATTGGGGATTGTTATTTGATTGATGAAATCTCTGGGGTTTCTGGGTTGTGGCTGTTTCTTTAAAAAAAAGAGGGGTTTTTATTGCAATCTGGGAATTAAACAACATTATGTTATTTCATTTTGTTTTAAAAATTTGGTTATTGTTTTGAAAACAATTACCTTTCCTCGGATTGTTGGTTCATATATATATTGCTTTATAAAACATTTTATTTCAAACATGCACAGTGAATTGCATGTGTACAGTAATTTTCTATTACTGTAGTATTCGAATCTTTGTAAATATATATACATATATTTATATATATATATATATTAGATATATATATATATATATACATATACATAAATATATATATATATATATTTTTAATCGAATGAAATTTGAATGGAAATTCAAAATTCTTAGAAACCCGTGTTATTTCTTCCATCGCTCTGTGCGCGAAATTCTGTATTGAATTTATGTTACGTATTTTATGGATGTGTGGGGGACGGCTTCGGCCGTACCCACCACACTGCCATCATCGGCCATCAGTACCGTCGGCACAGTGGACAGTCTGGACTGTCCACGGCAGTCCTTCGGACTGCCGTGTGCAGTCTGTAAACTGCCCACGGCCGGCGGGGTCCGGTCCTCTATGCATTTGTTGGGATTAAATCCCCATTTAAATTTTAATGTTTGTGAATATAATTTTTAATATGCGATTTTTATATATTAAAATTCTGTGCGGATTTTTATTTGGTATATATATATATATATATATGTATATATATATGTATATATATGTATATATATATATATGTTGTAGATATATATTTATATATATATATAGATTAATTTATTTATTCTGGTTGCAGTATTATTTAATTAATTTCACTGTTATTTAAGAAGAATATATATATATATATATATACTGTTTTATTTCTGTTTAATAGATATTCTGTTAATTCAACTGTTAGTTAAAATGTATAAATATATTCTGTTCTGTTCTGATTAAAATTATATTTTTTCTGTAATTTATCTGTTATCTAGAAAATAGATATTCACAGTTAGATTCTGTTTCTTTTCTATTTAATAATAAAGCAGAAATTTTTACAATGAAAATATTAGTAAATTAGAAAGAAATCTGTTTTATTGAATTTACAACTTGGAAAGGATATTGTGGGTAAAACAACATTGTTTATTAATTCTGGTTTTAGTATGATTGCATTTTAGGAATGGAATTTATTTTGTAATCTACTTTGGAATTAAATAGGTTATCTCTTTTAATTATTTATTCTTGAAATTTAATCTTGTTGCATTGTTGGGTTTGGGACACTGTTAATTTCTTGATGTGGGAACCCGTTTGTGTCAACACTTTAGTCTTCCAGAGGATGATGTTTTTTGCTGAGTTTATACTTTTTCACCTTGATTTCTGATGAGTTATGTTTTATTAATGGGGTGTACCGAATTATGAGATTTTGTTATGGTATTTTTATTTGCGAGATGGTTTATGCCTCGTGTATTGCTTTTGTTGTCATACTTTGATGATTATGATTGGCATGGTACAACCCCTATTTTTGGTGGGTCTCTAGGGAGAGTGGCTCCTCGTGGGGGCCGGCGCCCCGTTTAAGGGGAAGAGCTCAGGATAACCCACGAGTGAGTTAGTAAATAAGTGAAAACCTAATAATTAACTTAGGTGGGTTGGGTAGTAATATCATTGCAAGATTTTAAAAATGGATGCCTCGTCTTCATTAGTGCTACCGCAGACTAATGGAAGGCTGAGAAGGCCGTGGTTGGCAAGGTCGTGACCTCGTCCTCACGAGAGGTCTACGGCTCCGCATGAGTCACCCTATGGACCGGCGCCTCCAATTGGGAGGAAGAGCACATGACAGCCATAGATGGGACCGGCGCCTCCAGTTGGGAGGAAGAGCACAGGACAGCCCATGTAGGACTATGCGATGACACTCTCCCCTAGTTGCCCATGTGTTTGTGTTATTGTGTTCCTCTGGAAGTGGGTTATGGGAGTTGATTTAGATTGTTGTTTGAATTGATTTAAATTGATTTAAGATTATTGTTTTGATACCTCTTTAGCATGCATTGTATGATCTCATTTATATTTTATTTACGATCTTGCATCTTTATGACATTGTGATATGGTGTTATTGGTTGCTCATTTTAATTGGTGTATTGTGAGATGGATCTATGTTGGTACTTTTTGTTGTCATTCTTGGTCGGAGTTACTTCTTTGTCACCTCTTAGCACGAGGGTGGTTTGGTGGAACGTGCTCCGCACACCGTTGGGTTCCCCATCAGCGTTCGTGGCTTCAGTTGCATCCAGTTGAAGATTTATTCCAGTTGATCTCCTTGTATTTTGATAAACTTGTATATTGTATTCATCCCACATGTTTGGGATTCATGATGTAACTTTATGGACGATGTAACATTTGAAAGATGATGTAATGTAATTATCTACTTTGTAATTTTAAGTGGGTTATGAAATGTCTCATGGGGTTATCTTGTGATAGAATTTATGTATGTATTTATATAATGTTGTCATTTATAGTTTCTTGTTTGATATCTTATGAGATGATGTTTAGTAATGTTTATTTTTTGATGTAACCTCGTGGGGCCCCAAAGGACATGGTTGATTATGTTGTTTGTATGAAGTATATGAGTATGTATATGATCATTTAATATTGGTATGATGATTATTTATCTTTCTTTTAAAAAAAAAAATTTGTGTTCTTTTGTTGTGTGTTCTTTGGGGCTTGCACGGCGGGCGTTACAACTTGGTATCAGAGCCAAGGTTGCACACGCTGGGGTCTCTGGGTAGTTATGTCCGCTAGGTAACCTTTGCGTGTTGGCTCTTGAGCTCATGTGTACCTTTGTCTTGCTGTGCAGAAGCATGCCTAGAGGCAGAGGTAGAGGTAGAGGTAGAGGCCGAGGAAGAGGCCGAGGTGGTGGCCGTGGGGCCAATCAACTGAATCCTTCACCGCCAAGTTCTCACGGTCCTGAGTCTGAGGAGCAACAGAATTCTCAGAACAATCCGTCGGATGGTGGACCGAATCCGGAATAGCCGAGGTTGGATGGACAGTTGCAGCATCTGTTGGGTGAGCTTCTTGATAGATTGGGTCCTAGACCTAATGGGGATCAGCCAGTTGAGAGGGAAAGAGAAAGGTCTCCAAGGGACAGGGGAGCTTCAGTTGATCAGGATGCTTTATTAGCTAGTCATATGAGGGATTTAATGAGAACTCATCCACCTACCTTTGATGGCTCTGGAGGAGGGTTGGAAGCCGAGACCTGGTTAATTGATTTGGGCCGATGCTTCGCAATGCACCCCTATGGTAGTAATACCAAGGCTCGATGTGCTGTTATGCATTTGCGGGGTTTCGCGTCCACTTGGTGGCAGCTTGAGAAACAAAAGTTGCATATGGATATTAGTATGGTCACTTGGGAATTTTTCTTGGAAAGGTTCAGGGCTCGCTTCCTCTCAGATCATTGGAGGCAGCACAGGGCAGATGAATTTCATGATCTTAAGCAAATGGCAATGTCAGTGGAGCAGTATGAACGTCACTTCTATGAGCTAAAGCAGTATGCAGGGATTAGCCATGATGAAGGGATGTTGGTTCAGCACTTTGTTCGAGGTTTGAATGCACGCATCAGTGGTGGTGTAAGGGTCTTCGAACCTAAGACCATGGAAGTTGCTGTCGAGAAGGCTCGTCTGGTAGAGGAAAACTTGGCCATGGCTTTGGGTGGTCATGTAGGAGTACAGATTGGTAGTGTGCCCGCTCCTAGAGCTGTTTCGCAAGGGGGTCAGACTCAGTCAGCAGGACCTTCTAAAAGTCATTTTGGGCCTTCGAGAGGGGGTCAGCAGCAGCAGTCTCAACCGAAGCACAAGAATGCTACTTCCCAGCAAGGTGGTCAATTTCAGTTTCACAAGGATCGGAACTGGAACCATACAAATTCGGGATAGCCTACACTGAGTTTTCAGTCTGCACCTAGTCGAGGGAGTTTCTAGCAATCGAATGCTCCATCCGGGGGAAGAGGTTTTGGTCGAGGTTCTGGATGTTTCTCGTGTGGGCAGCAAGGGCATATTGCTAGGATGTGTCCTCAAAAGAATGCTTCAGAGTTTAGTCAGAAACCAGCTATGTCTGAGCCGACAGTGGGAGACGCAGGGAGATCTCACCGAGTCTTCGCAACAGTGGATAATCGGTAGGTGGATCATCAGAGCACTGTCATTGAAACTACAGGTTCATTACATAAGTTTAACATTTCAGTACTTTTTGATTCTGGTGCATCTGATTCTTTTATCTCTCCTTTAGTTGTTGAGCGATGTAAACTGGGGGCAATAAGGCAAAGCGAAAAGTGGCAAGTTGAGTTAGCTTCAGGATCTAAGGTTGTGGTTGAGAATCTTGTGCAAGGTTGTAGGTTAGAGTTAGGGGCCATGTCAACTAAGGTGGATCTCAGAATTCTTCCACTTGGTTCTTATGATGTAGTCTTGGGCATGGATTGGCTAAGCTCACATCGTGCTTTGATTGATTGCCGCCGTAAGGCAGTGCGGTGTGTGGATGATTTTGGTAAAGAGGTGGAAATTGTGGGTGTTCAGAGGCCTGTCTCTTTGAGAATGATTTCAGCTATGCAGTTAAAAAGGTGTTTTCGTCAGGGTTGTCAGCTCTTTGCTGTATCGGTTAATGACCTTGAGTCGGAGGTTAATCGGGAGGTGTCTTTGAATGATTACCCTCTTCTTGCAGAATTTTCTGATGTCTTCCCTAGTGAGATACCAGGTATGCCTCCTAAGCGAGAGGTGGATTTCAGGATTGATTTGGTGCCTGGGGCTGAGCCTATTTCTCGGGCTCCTTACAGGATGACCACTCAGGAGCTCCAAGAGCTTCGTCTGCAGTTAGAAGAATTGTTAGCTAAGGGGTTTATCCGCCCTAGTGTCTCTCCGTGGGGAGCACCAGTGATCTTCGTCAAAAAGAAGGATGGGTCTCTCCGCCTTTGTATCGATTACCGGCAATTGAACAAGGTAACAGTAAAGAATCGTTATCCCCTTCCCAGGATTGATGATCTCTTTGATCAGATAAAAGGGGCAAAGGTATTTTCCAAGATCGACCTTAAATCAGGGTATCATCAGTTGCGGATAGCAGAGGCCGATATTCATAAAACTGCATTTCGTACGCGGTATGGTCATTATGAGTTCACAGTGATGCCATTCGGGTTGACAAATGCACCTTCAGTCTTTATGAGTCTAATGAATGGGGTATTTCGAACTTTCTTGGATAGGTTCGTCCTCGTGTTTCTTGATGATATTTTGATTTATTCTAAGTCTATGGAGGAGCATGAGGTGCACCTAAAGCAGGTTTTGCAGTGCTTAAGGGACAATCAGTTGTATGCCAATTTGGCAAAGTGTGACTTTTATAAGACTGAAGTTCAGTATTTGGGCCATGTGATTTCTGAAGAGGGAATTTCTGTTGATCCTGCTAAAATCCAGGCTATCATGGATTGGCCCGTGCCCACTAATGTCTCAGAAATTCGCAGTTTCATGGGACTAGCTGGGTATTATCGGCGGTACGTTCAGGGCTTCTCAAGAATTGCGCATCCCATCACTTCACTTCAGCGGAAGGGAAAGAAATTTCTTTGGTCAGAGCAGTGTCAGTTGGCATTCCAAACCCTTAAGGAGAAACTGACTAGTGCTCCAATTTTGGCAGTGCCGGATCCTTCAGGTGATTTTGTGGTTTGTACTGATGCTTCATTGGAGGGTCTCGGAGCTGTGTTGATGCAGGATGGGAGAGTGATTGCCTATGAATCTCGGAAGTTAAAAGATCATGAACTCAATTATCCCACACATGACCTTGAATTGGCCGCAGTGGTTCATGCTCTTGTGAGATGGAGGCACTTTTTGTTAGGGCATCGGTTTGAGTTGCATACAGATAATCGAAGTTTGCAATACATCTTCACTCAACCAAATTTGAATGCAAGGCAGAGGAGGTGGATGGAATTTTTGTGTGAGTACGATTTTGAGGTTAAGTATATTCAAGGTAAGGAAAATGTGGTGGCTGACGCTCTAAGTCGGCGTAGGCATGAGGTTTCTACAATGTCTCTTGAGGTGGATTTGAAGAGTCAGATTCTTGCAGCCCTTCCTTCAGATAGTTGGTATTCAGAGGTGAAAGCGGAGGTAGAATCAGGTAGAGCTTTGGAGGGGAAATTTGTTGGTTATTCGCTAGATTCGGATGGTGCTTTGCGTTTCTCTGGACGGTTGTATGTACCTTCTTCGGAGGGTCTTCGTACATTGATTTTGACAGAAGGTCATCGGGTGCCTTACGCAGCTCATCCTGGAGTTAAGAAAATGTATGCGGATCTTCGTTCGCTCTATTTTTGGTCAGGAATGAAGCGGGATATCGCCGATTTTGTGGCTCGATGTCTTGAATGTCAGAGAGTGAAGGCTGAACATCATCATCCAGCAGGATTGCTACAGCCTCACCTTGTTCCGGAGTGGAAATGGGATGTTATTTCCATGGATTTCATTGTTGGGTTGCCTATGTCATCTAGACGGCATGATGCTATTATGGTCACAGTGGACAGATTGACTAAGGTAGCTCATTTTTCTCCTATTCGATCGTCATATACGGCATCTTATGTTGCTAAGGTGTTCATGAATGATATAGTTAGATTACATGGGATACCACGGAGGATCATTTCTGACAGAGATCCGGTATTCACGTCTGCTTTGTGGACATCCTTGCAGCAGTCTTTGGGAACGAAATTGAACTTCAGTTCTGCTTATCATCCTGAGACTGATGGACAAACTAAGAGAGTCAACCAGGTGCTTGAGGATATGCTTCATATGTATGTCATGAATCAGCAATCACGGTGGGAGGACTATCTGTATTTGGTTGAGTTTGCATATAACAATGGGTACCATAGCTCTATTGGTATGGCTCCTTTTCAGGCTTTGTATGGTCGTCCTTGTCGTACTCCTCTGAGTTGGGATCGATTGGAGGATAGGGTGCTTCTTGGGCCCGAGATGCTTAGAGATATGGAGCAGCAGGTGTCTCGCATTCGGGAGCATCTTGTAGCTGCTCAGGATAGACAGAAAAAGTATGCTGATGCTCATAGAGTTGATCGGCAATTTGTAGTTGGTGATCGGGTTTTCCTTCGAGTGCATCCGCGGAAGAGCCCAATTCGTTACGGAAAGGGTTCGAAGCTTGCACCTCGTTTTGTTGGACCCTTTGAGGTGTTGGAGCGGATTGGACCTGTTGCTTACCGTTTAGCTTTGCCACCCAGTTTGTCGCGGATCCACGATGTATTTCATGTTTCTGTTCTTAGACCATATTTTCCTGATGTTACTCATGTTTTGGATTGGAATGCTCTTCAGGTCGAGGACGGGCAGCTGGCACTCGAGCCCGTGGCCGTGCTTCAGCGTCGGCGACTTACCCTCAGAGGCAGAGAGATTGATCAGGTGCGGGTTCAGTGGGACCCAAATGATGAGGCTTCAGCTACTTGGGAGGATGCCTCTCGTATCAGGGATTCTTATCCTTATCTTTTCACTGGCTTCCAGGAGTAAGCCAAATTTTAGGGGGGGAGGATGTAATACCCCTCATGCTACTATTTGATTTTGACATTCACTGTGGTTTTGTTTGGCACATTGTGATTTTGGTTGATACTGTTGCTATTATGTGTGGTAGCTTAGACTATTACTATACTCTTATGATGCCATGGATATTGTGACGACATTTTATTATGATCATTTGATGGAGTTATTTGGAATGCAGTAGACTATAGAATAGTAATTTATGATGTGGTGTAAAATTATAATGCTTTATATGATGATATGTTTTGGTGAGGGGACAGGTAGCATCACTCATTCGCGAGCGCCCTGCTACGCTGTGAATCCTCCTCACAATGCTTTGATTTTATGTATATTGTATATCACCTTGTGGATGCAGGCTTTGCACGAATAAGACTCGATTCCACCTATTTCGGTAGGTCTGGGCGAGCATTGAACCAACCCAACGACAGGAAGTTGAATATTTGAGGTGACATGAAAAGTAACTCCATACCAAGGTGTCAACAGCCTTGTATCTTCATGATTTGTGCATATTGGTCACATTCAATTGTGTAGTTACATTGGTCTTTGTATGATTTTATGATTTGTCTAAAGTGGTGAATGGTCTTATGTGGTAAATTAAATAATTGAGTAATTAATAAAATAAAAACATAAAATAATAATTAAATATGGCAATAAATAAATATTGGTAATAATAAAAATATTACTTTTATTTTGAGTCTCTCAATGGTTGATTTTAATAAGTAATTATTTAATAAAGAATTGTGGAGATGATGAATATTTATATATTTGTTCATGTTGTGGATTTAAAATTTATTTAGTTTTAATTAAATGCATGAAAATGAAAATGTATTATGGGAAAAGCATCAATGAATATTATTTGGTTTTATTTCTTGAAATGTGTCCTCTGGTATTCACGGGAAGAGGAAATTGAAGGGATTCATGGGAATGGATTTTAAGAGGAGGTTTCTTTGTTTGAGGGGATGTTTTTTTTGGAAGGCTAGAGAAATTTTATCTTCAATCATTTTTCTGCCCTTGGTTCTTTTCTGTTTTTGGAGAAATTGGTGTAGAGGAAGGAAGGTTTGGATCCGTTGCTGGAAGATTTGCAGCAAAGGAAGTAGTGCAGCAAGAGGACCAAGCTTCTTCAATCTTCTGCAAGCGAAGGACGCCAGGTTCCTTCTTTTAATTTATTTATCTTCTGTTAAATAGGAATTTGTGTTTGTAAATGAAATTTATATTTAGGGTTGAAAATTAGATAATGATAGGAAGAAAATTTATTGGGGTTACAGTTTAATCAAAGAAAATTGGGGATTGTTATTTGATTGATGAAATCTCTGGGGTTTCTGGGTTGTGGCTGTTTATTTAAAAAAAAAAAAGAGGGGTTTTTATTGCAATCTGAGAATTAAACAGCATTCTGTTATTTCATTTTGTTTCAAAAAATTTTGTTATTGTTTTGAAAACAATTACCTTTCCTCGGATTGCTGGTTTATATATATATTTCTTTATAAAACATTTTATTTCAAACATGCACAGTGAATTGCATATGTACAGTAATTCTCTGTTACTGTAATATTCGAATCTCTGTAAATATATATATACATATATTTATATATATATATATATATATATATATATATATTAGATATATATATATTTTTAATCGAATGAAATTTGAATGGAAATTTGAAATTCTTGGAAAACCGTGTTATTTCTTCCAACGCTCTGTGCGCGGAATTCTGTATTGAATTTATGTTATGTATTTTATGGCTGTGTGGGGGACGGCTTCAGCCGTACCCACCACACTGCCATCATCGGCCGTCGGTACCATCGGTACCGTGGACAGTCTGGACTGTCCACGGCCGGCGGGGTCCGGTCCTCTATGCATTTGTTGGGATTAAATCCCCATTTAAATTTTAATGTTTGTGAATATAATTTTTAATATGCGATTTTTATATATTAAAATTCTGTGCGGATTTTTATTTGGATATATATATATATATGTATATATATGTATATGTATATATATATGTATATATATGTATATATATATGTTTGTAGATATATATTTATATATATATATAGATTAATTTATTTATTCTGGTTGCAGTATTATTTAATTAATTTCACTGTTATTTAAGAAGAATATATATATATATATATATA